>CAUYON010194822.1:0-68383 GCA_963573935.1 Arctocebus calabarensis | reverse complement strand
TGGGAATTAATAATAGTTGTGAAGATGGGCTTAGTGCCTGTGGCTCAACTGGCTAAGGCGCCAGCCACGTACACCTGAGCTGGCGGGTTCGAATCCAGCCTGGGCCCGCCAAACAACAATGACGGCTGCAACCAAAAAATGGCTGGGCGTTGTGGCGGGCGCCTGTGGTCCCAGCTATTTGGGAGGCGGAGGCAAGAGACTCGCTTGAGCCCAGGAATTGGAGGTTGCTGTGAGCCGTGATGCCACTGCACTCTATCCAGGGTGACAGCTTGAGGCTCTGTCTCAAAAAAAAAAAAATAGTTGTGAAGATTAAATGATTTAATATATATAAAGCATTTAGAATATTGATGGGCTTATCTAAGTGCTATGCATATAAGTGTTAGCTATTATTATTACCATGGATGTGACTATAAAGTAATGAAATTATTTTTCACATGTGGTTTGTAAAAGTCAGCTTTGTAAGTCTGCATCCACAGTATGTATATAAGTATATGGTTTATAAGATAGGGAAGTATTTCTTTCTTTTTTTTTTTTTTTTGAGACAGTCTTAATATGTTGTCCTAGGTAGAGTGCTGTGGCATCACAGCTCACAGCAACTTCAAACTTCAGGGCTTAAGTGATTCTCTTGCCTCAGCTTCCCAAGTAGCTGGGACGACAGGCACCTGCCACAATGCCTGGCTGTTTTTTTGTTGCCTAGCTGGTCTGGGCCAGGTTCGAACCTGTCAGCCTAGGTGTATGTGGCTGGCGCCCTATCCACTGAGTAACAGGTGCTGCCAGGGAAGTATTTCTTAATTAAAATTTTTTTTTCAGATTACACAATAATTTATTTTAGAAAGAGTGAAAAATACAGAAAAATATTAAGCAAAAAAATCTATAATCCTTCAGAGATAATCACTTCTTACTTTATATTGGTATATTGCTTAGAATATTGTTAATGTGCTTATTATTTGTACAATATGTACAATATGATCCTAATTTTATTTAAAATATATTTATGATATATACTTATGCAAGATATATTTTAGCAAAAATTTAATTATAATGTGTATATTTTATACACTACTTTTTTTCACTTACCAGTTTCCAATATATTATAAATATTTTTTCATATCACTATAATTGTATAGTATTTCCTTGTATGGATTTTTTTTTCCATTTTAGATTATCCTTTAGTAAACATTTTTCCACTTAAATCTCTGCAAATCTTTGGGATTTTACATAAAGTAAATTAAAAGAAGGCAAATCGTGTGGGCTAACATTTGTAAGGATTTTTGGTTCTCATGGTAAAATTCCCACCAAGATAGGTGAAGCATTACCTGAGAATGCTTATTGGTACATGGTTTCCAAAACGAGGAAATGTCAGACATAAAAATTTTGCCAGTTTGGAAGAGAAGTCAGAGCTTGTAGAACTAATTTGTATTTTCTTAATTTCTGTATTTGGTCGAATATGTTCCTATTTATATTGGTTAAGTAGAGTTCTTTTGTGATTTGTTTATTTATACAGTCTTTGTTCATTTTGCTAACAAGCATTTGTCTTTTTTACTGATTTGGAATAATATTTCACTGATTAAAGATATTATCATTCGATAATCATATGATGGAATTATTTTTCCCAGTTTGTTTACTGTCTGCCTTTTAACTTTTGTATATTCCGTATTCAAAAGTTTTCCACTTCAGTATTAAATTAATGGCCACTTATCTGTCTTTCCAGTTATTTTATGTGTTAATTTTTTTCATGTTATAATGTGTCTGGAATGTAGTTGGTATATGGTAAGGGATACATATCTTTTCCTGCCTGTATTGACCTACCTTTTATATACTGATTTAATGCCCAAGTACTCTGATATGCTTTTTATTCAGTTCATTATAATTATAATTTTAAGAACAGAAATGTGTGCCAAACACTGTTGGCAATAAATAATTTTTCTCATTCTCCATTATAGATTATCTTCACTTGTGCTAGAGATAATCCACCACATACTATCTTCACATTTATTTTTCTTTTATAATCTTCAGAAAGTTTTATAATTTTGGGAGGCCCCTATGGCTCAAAGGAGTAGGGCGCCAGCCCCATATGCCAGAGGTGGCAGGTTCAGACCTGGCCCCCGCCAAAAAAAAAAAAAAGAAAGTTTTGTAATTTTATTCAATTAGAAACGATTTATTTTTATACAATACTTGGGTTACTATTACAAACGAGATATTTAAAAATTATGTTTTTAACTGATACATTAAAAAGCTTCTTATGTGTGTGCTAATTTTGTAATTGACTACAGTACAGAATGTATCTTTATCATTCTAATATTTTTTGGATGATTCTCTTGGGTTTTATAGATATATATATCAGGCAGATAATCTATTTAACTGCAAATGTAATTTGTTCTTTTCCTTTTCAGTTAATTATATTCACCTCTCCTTTTTTTCTTATATTATTACATTGTCTAGAACTTCTAAATTGTGGTGGTTTATAGTAGATGGTTTGGCCTTTAAAATGATACTTTAGGATTCTAGCATTAAGCATAGCTATAATAATTGTTGGCAATTATTGTTGATTCTTAGTTTACTTTTTTTTTTCAGGGACTGAAGGTGAATTTTTATTGAATTTTTTTGGGATATCTGTTTCGATGGTAATGTCTTTACTTCTACTGGTAGAATATAATCTGTTAACAGATTTTTACATAATGATTTCTTGGGATAAATCCTACTTGGTTACATTATATTGGACTCTTAACATATTGCCAAACTCGACTTCTTAGTACTTCAAATAGGAAAATAAGATGGATCTGTAGCAGTGATTCTTATGGGAACTTCAGGGTGGTGTGGGGGAGGGGAGGTGTGTGAGACTGGATGGGCATGTATATTATGGACAATATCATTTCTCAGAAAGGGGGACTTATAAATTTATTCACATGGCATTGAGCACAACTTGGTTTACTAGGGTGGAATTGTATATAGTTTTAAAATTTAAAAATTTCATATTCCTTTTTTGTATCTTCTTTTTAATTATAATTTTCTGTATTTGTGTCTTCTCTTTAAAAATTGATTTTATTTGCTACTAGACTGTTCTTAAAAACTAGCACTTAACTTTATGTTCTCATTCATTAATTTTCTACTTCATTTTTAGTGTTCCTTTTTTTCTGTTTTGATTAGGCTTTTGCTACCTTCTTGAGATGAATACTTAGGTCATTTTTTATTCTTTTTTGTTTAATGTGGCAAACATCTCAAAATCTTAAAATAATTTTCTCTTTTGTAGTTCTGTAGCAAGTTTTGGATGTTTTCCTAGCACTTACCACTTAGTACTGTAGTGGGTTTTTTTTCAGTCTCTTTTTCCCTCATTAATTATACAGATTGTATTTTTTTTGCAATTTTTGGCTGGGCCTGGGTTTGAACCCATCACCTCCAGCATATGGGGCTGGCGCCCTACTCACTGAGCCACAGGGGCCACCTCAGACTGTATTTTATTTGCCTTTGTACTTCATTGTCTGGGGTCTTGAACACAATAGGCACTAAACAGTTCAATGAATACCTTGAATATCCCCTCAACCCCTCCCTCCACACAGGCAGTTAATTCTTTTTTATTTTTATAAGTTTTACATTTTACTTTTTTATTTGTTTGAGTCTTTGATCTGTTTGTTGCTCCTGCTGGAGTGCAGTGGCGTCACTGTAGCTCAAACTCCTGGGTTCAAGTGATCCTCTTGCCTCAGCCTCTTGAGCAGCTTGGACTTCAGGTACATATCACTGTGCTCAGCTAATTTGAATTTTTTGTAGCAACAGGGTCTTGCCATATTGGCCAGGCTTGTCTCAAACTCCTGGCTTTAAGTGATCCTTGCACCTTGGCCTCCCAAAGTGTTAGGATTATACAGGCGTGAGGCACTGTGCCAGGCTGAATAGGTTTTTGTTTTTTTTTGAGACAGAATCTCACTATGTCGCCCTTGGTACAGTGCGCTGGCATCACAGCTCACAGCAACCTCCAACTCCTGGGCTTGAGCAATTCTCTTGCCTAAGCCTTCCAAGTAGCAGGAACTATAGGCTCCCGCCACAATGCCAGGCTATTTTTTTTTTTTTTGTTGTAATTGTCATTTTTGTCTGGCAGGCCTGGGCCAGGTTCAAACCCGCCAGTTCCGGTGTATGTGGCAGGCGTCCTAGCTGCTGAGCTACAGGCACTGAGCCTGAATAGGGTTGATTGTTAACTTCCCTCCTGGCTTCATCTGAGATGCTTTCAAAAAGATAATAAATGTAAAAGAACTAGAAATGTTAACAATGTTACATAGATATAAATGTGATTTAAAAGAGTAGGCTTTTAGTATTCTTGTCTTATCCATTACTCCACCTCACCCTTCAAATAGAAATTATCATGCCCTATGGAACAGAAACTTAAAATACATATATCTTGTGTCCTCTAAAATATCTAACACAGAACTTTACTGACATATTTGATGATTGGATGTTTTCTGAGACCCCCTTTTCAAATGCAGGTTACTGAGTGATCCTTAGGTAAGACATAGGAGCTCTGACTTGCCGCTGTTGTAGTTTACTAGGGGTGACCTAGACAGTGACATCAGGACACAGTGAAATGCACATGTGTAGCTGCAGAGATCTCATTTTCTCTGCAGAATAGCACTGGAGACATTACGTTTGTTCTTCCTGAAGTATGGACCAGTAAACTAGTGTGATTGATATAAATTGATAGAAAAATTATAAAATTGAGAATTCCTTTTCAAAAGTAAATACATGATTATTCCTTCCATTTCAATGACAGTTACATTACATTTTCATTATTTCTCTTGCACCAACATTTATTTCAATTTTTAATTTATTTTGTTTGTTGCTACAGAGGGGTGAAATTGTATCAAGTAAGTTTCCTTTACTCATCTGAGAGTACTCATGGTCTTTGGGCAAAAGAGTACCATCTTGTAAGTCAGCCTTAGGATAACAGATTATTTAAAATTGCTAAATACCATCCAAACGGAGAGTGATAGCATTTTCTGGGTAAGTATTAAATATCCTATTTTAGAATAATTTTCATTGAAGGATTTCACATAACCACTGACATTTCAGCACTGTGACTTCAGGTAAAGCATGCCAGTATGAAATACTCCTCCTACCCTCTACCCTCTCTTTTCTTAACCCATTTATTGCAGTAGAAAAAGTAAGTATAACTTTTTTTGTTTTTGGTAAGTATAACTTTTTGAAAACAAACATGCTTACAAAGAGCCTAATCTTTTAAAGGCTGCTTTTAAAGATTCCTAGGAGACTTGTAGCTCAGATAATTGATGTTAAATTCTGCGTGGTTGTTTTTGAGCCCAAATTATGGGGATTTACAAAAAAAGGCTTCATTTGAGAAATAAAAACTAAGTAGAACCTCGTAGTTGTCCACCTCCCTATACTGACCTAATCTTCATGGACGGACAGGTACCACAGTGGGCATCTGTGTAGTAGGCCTAGTTTCTTACGGTGACCACCTTTGTGTGTTGACCAGTTTGCTGTAGTTCCTTGGGTGGTCACTTACAGAGGTTCTACTGTAATTTGATGATATTGTAATGATACTGTGTTAAATCCACCAATCCCTGAGGACTCTTCTTGAGTCCCTTCTCTTCCATCAAACTTTGGAGGATTCCTTACCTCATCTCTTTCCTTACTGACCTTATTTCTTATGTCAAAGTGTATGATACCAACAGTAAGAGTATGAACGGTACACCTATTGGTATATGGTACCATATGTTTTGATATTTGGTCATATTAAATTAGATATTTTATTATTGTTTTTACCTGTTATTGTTTTATGTACAGTAATTCTCCAACAACCATGTTATATGTTTTTTTGGTGTCTAACAAGGTACTACTAATATACTGGGTTTCTCAAATGGAGGTATATACAGACTAAAAGTTGAGGGTTTGGTTTATTTTTTTTTTTTACTTTCCAAAACACTTACCTATAACTCTCAATTTGGTTTCTATCAAAAATAGGAAATATTTTATTTAGAAAATGTTTTCGTGTGAAGTCATATGGCAGAATATATCTTTAAGGAAACCGTATTTGTGCCCATACATAGAAAATCTTAGATTTTGGTAGCTTTTTACCTTATCATTGTGGGTTTTACAAGAGTTATGTCTGAACCACCTATGTGTCTGGATTCATTTTGCCACTTCATCTACTGCTCTTCCTCCTGTTTTTATTTAAGACTATAAAGTTACTTTAGTGTAACTGCTGCTGTCACCTTTGCCCTTAGCTAATCAAATAGTTTACCTTGAGGGAAGCATTTATCTCCCACTTTCATTATTATTATTTTTGTAGCTGTAAAGATATATATTTTATGTCTGCAGAAGGCTGTAACAGTGAAACGAGGTATTGATCTGCTGTATTTAGCAATTTCTTTCCACCTTGCCATCAATAGCATGTCAGCATCTGTCTGTACCATGGTTGACCTCACAAATAGCTCTTTATGCTCCCATTGGATTCAAATGATATAGTATGCTGAAAACTAAATCAATGAATGATTATAAAGTTTTTAGTATTATTTCATGACCTGGAGGCAACTGGTACTCCTTGCCTTTCTAGTTCACCGTAAAATGAATATGGTAAAATGAGTGTGTCTGGCCTTTGTTCGGCTGAAAGGAAGAAAGAAAAGCACCTGCTCCGGTGAGCTCATTCTTCTAAAGTAGTGATCTCAAAGCACCCAGGCACTTCAGTGAAGCAAGCTTCTTGTCTTTCAAAATCAGGCAGAAAGGCAATATTGCCTTTTAGCTTTACTCTCTGCCTCTTTTCCAAGTATGTGGCAAACGTTTCTGAAATTATTTGGCCTATAATCATGGTGACTTTTACCTTCAATTTACAAAAGAAAGACAAAAAAGCAAAACAACTAGAGGCTTTGTCAGTGTATCACTGAGGACTTAACAAAAAAGTACATGGTAAGAAAAGAGAGAATAACCTTGGTCTAGGTTAAATGGGACTCTTGGCTACTACCAGCAACTGGGATAAAGGGTACTATCATTGAGTACCCTCTTAGTTATGGGCATTCCTTCTCACCTCCACTGATCTGCAGAATGCTGAAATAGCAGGAGTTATTAATTTGCCTGACTTTGAATGTTGCTGAATCCACACCAACATTTTTTGACTCTTGCTGAATCATATATTAAAGTGATGGAATCCTTTAGATATTAAAATTGACATTTAGGATATGTGGAAAGGTGAGAGTGGGTGACGGGGGTGGTGAATGGGGAAAGAGGAGCATAGCGGCTGTTATCCTGATCTTTTTTTTGTAGAGACAGAGCTTCACTTTATCACCCTCGGTAGAGTGCCGTGGCATCACACAGCTCACAGCAACCTCCAACTCCTGGGCTTAGGCGATTCTCTTGCCTCAGCCTCCCGAGTAGCTGGGACTATAGGTGCCCACCACAACACCCGGCTATTTTTCTGTTTTTGCAGCTTGGCTGAGGCTGGGCTCGAACCCGCCACCTTCAGTATATGGGAGAAAATGAACCAAATGTATTTCTAAGAAATGCCATTCTGGGCTTGGCGCCTATAGCCCAACTGGCTAGGGCGCCAGCCACATACACCAAAGTTGGCGGGTTGGAATCCAGCCCGGGCCCACCAAACAACAATAACTACAGTGAAAAAAATAGCTTGGGTGTTGTGGTGGGCACCTGTTGTCCCAGCTACTTGGGAGGCTGAGTCAAGAGAATTGCTTAAGCCCAAGAGTTTGAATTTGCTGTGAGCTGTGACACTACAGTACTGTACCCAAGGCAACAGCTTGAGACTCTGTCTCAAAAAAAAAAAGAAAAAAAAAAATAGAAATGCCATTCTGATGTTTTCCTTTATCCATCAGCTTAGTAGAAAGTTTGACAGGAAATATTGGAGAATTTACTTATTGATTCATTTTCCAGACATTTATTGAATAAATAATACTTGAATAATGGATTGTCTTGGCTTTGTTCCTTATAAATGCTGGGTTATTTTCTCTCCCCAGCCTTTCTTAAGGAAGGTTAGGTGATAGTGATCAGGGCTTAAGAAGTGACTCAGCTGCAGCTGGTGTAGACCAGCATCTTATATAAGGTTCATTTTCAAGTTCATACTACTAAAGGCTATGTCTGATGAGGATCACTTAGGACTCTAGGTGTGGTTAGATATCCCACTGTTGATAGAAAGGATCTGAGAAGACCTGTGCAGCTTAGTTCTGGATTCTAGCTAGTCAGTTTACTGACAGTCCCAGGGCTTCTAAATGAGATGAGACGTTTCTTTTACTAAGACAAAAATCTCTTTGTAGGTGATATGTTAATGCATACATATCTGAGTGGCATGTAATTCTACTACATAAAAAAGTGATAAGAGCCCAAACTTAGAATGTATAAAGATGAATTTGTGTCACATGTTAGACTTTGAATCTTTTGTAGACTATAATTTTATAGACAGACTCCAAAAAATTTTAAAATGTGTCAGTGAACTACTGCATCCTTAAAGTTACATTATTTTCATTAAATTTCTGTATATATAATTATATTCTTTGTTCTCAGAGTGTGATAATATTACGATGAAATAAATCCTTTTTAAGATTATTTTCATTTGTAGACTTCTATGAACTTTCCTTGAAAGCTGATATCTAGGTTTTTCTGTGCCATTTTGAATTTTGTGCTTTATTAGAAATTCTGTAAAGAAGAATAAATTAATTTTGCATTTTCTTTCTTTTTTTAGGATCTGAGAATGTGTATGTGTCTGAGGCTACCTATGTGTCTAAAAGCATAGCATGCTTAAAACCATGGCTGAAGAATTATGCTTAACGGTATACTTTGCATGCATTTGTGATTTGAAATAGGAAAAAAATCAAATTTGAGACAGCTTGAATGGCATGCTGTCAGTTTGGAGCTTCATGAATTGGCAATGGTCTCATTTAGGACCTTCAGATGTGTCTCTGCCTGGACAGAATGAGAACGTTTTGCATGTTCTGGAGGAGACAGCCACTCCTTGCCGCTTCACAATAGGCAGTGGTGCATGACAGTTGCCCTTCATTGCCGGCTTCTTGGAGCTTAACCTCTGACCCTCCACTTAGTCGCTGTGCGGCAGTTGGAGCAGGTTGGAGATGTTGGTGAATGACGGGCATTGGTCTGCAACGTGCTTGTCATTATTTGACTGTCAAAAGGAGCCTGCCATTGGTTTCCATCAGGATTTGAAACCTCTGTGCAGCAGTCCATATACTTAACTTCCAAGGCTGTCAACAGGATGATCAAATGTGCATAAAAAAAACACCGTGCTGAATATATCTTCGATCAGGAGATAGAAGTTTTCCCTTTTTCTTTTCTTTTTTTTTTCTTTCTTTCTCTTTCTTCTTCTTTTTTTTTAAATTTTTCTTTTGGCTAAATGTATTCAGATGACTTTCACAAGGCCAAGAGGTTGAATCTGTTGCCACGACGAGAAAAGTGAACTGTTGTCTCAAGGGGTCTAAGTGTAAAATCACACTATTTAAACCTGAGCAGCTCTGCTGGTTAAATTCTCTGACTTTTCTGGCATATTTTATCAGCTTTCAACTATTGGTTTAAGGAACCAGAAGCTAGCTCCCTGGTGCCTGGGGTTACTCACAGGATGAAACATTTACTTTGGTCTTTATGTAATGTTGCAAGGGGTGGACAGGTCAGTTTATGTGATTGTGAAGCAGGAATTAAAATTTAAAATAAATAATGAAGGGGAGGTTATCGGATGTATGATTATTATCTTGCTTAAGACTTTCCTCATGGTAAACTTCAAACATGGCAATTTTAATTGGCTGTGCTTAAGTCTTGGAAATGTAACAGGTCATCTTATGTAATACATTTTTTAGATATAGGAAAATATGACAGTGAAATCCCTCTTTTCTTGAAAATTTGAAACTCTGCTTTGAAAACCATCCTGATGTGGAGGAGGATGAGGAAAATCCTAACAATAATCTTTCAGTGTATGAAAGTTCTAGGTAACTAAACTTGGTTTGCTTCCCGAGTTGTGTAGTAGACGGCTCAGGAGTCACCAGATCTGAGTTTTAGATTTGCTCTACTGTCTTCTAGCTGAGTAAGTCACTGAATCCCACAAGCCCTGAGTTTTAGACTTAACCCCTCAGTCTCAGTTTCTTTCTTTCTTTTTCTTTCTTTTTTTTTTTTTTTTTGTAGAGACAGAGTTTCACTTTATCGCCCATGGTAGAGTGCTGTGGCGTCACACAGCTCACAGCAACCTCTAACTCAGGGGTCGTCAAACTACAGCCTATGGGCCACATGTAGCCCGCCGAGGATATTTATCAGGCCCCCTGGGTGTTTCTGCTCTTGGCCTGTCCTGCTTAGCAGCCAACTCGTCCTGGGCCGCAGTGCGCATGTGTGGAATGTGCCCCCAGCTCTCTCCGACTCCTCCTCCTTCTCTCTGTCTCTCAATTCCTCCTCTCAGTCTTGGTTGAGACTGAGACTCGTGATCGGAAGAGTCAGGGGCTTGCCTGTGCAGAGTCTGCTGCTGCCTGAGGACGGAGGTTAGAACAAGATAGGATTTATTTTTTTTTTGAAGTTAGGAGGCCTTTTTTTTTTTTTTGCACTTAGTAGGGCCTTTTTTTGTGGTTAAGGGGAACCTTTTTTTTCTCTAAGTTAGGAGGTCTTTTTTTTTTTTGCAGATAGGGGGCGCTTTTTTTTCATTTTAAATATTGTATTTGTTCCCCCCCTTTTTTTTTTCTTTTTGCAGTTTTTGGACTGGATTTGAACCCACCACTTCTGGTATATGGGGCTGGCGCCCTACTCCTTTGAGCCACAGGCGCTGCCCCCGTTTTGTTTTTTTACTTCAAAATAAGATATGTGCAGTGTGCATAGGAATTTGTTCATAGTTTTTTTTTTTTTAAACTATAGTCCCGCCCTCAAATGGTCTGAGGGACAGTGAACTGGCCCCCTGTTTAAAAAGTTTGAGGACCCTTTTCTCTAACTGCTAGGCTTAGGCGATTCTCTTGCCTTAGCCTCCCAAGTAGCTGGGACTACAGGTGCTCGCCGCAATGCCCAGCAATTTTTTTGTTGCAGTTTGGCCGGGCCAGATTTGAACCTGCCACGGCCCACTAAGCCATAGGCACCGCCCAATCTCAGTTTCTTCATATGGATACTAATGTGGTGTGGCTGAAAGAAGATATGTTTCTAAAGTATTTGCCTTTGCAAAGTTAATGGTAGGTCCTCTGTACATTCCCTCTTTTTTGTGCTCTTCTTTAATAATCAATGTTAGCAGAGCTCTATTAAACATTAATGAGGTGATGAAAACAGGCTCCAGAACCCAGCACTATTTTAGTGTTTCGAATCTTTTTTTCCTCCCATTTTACTGATTTTAGCTAATGACATCACATTCCAGTTGCGCATTCAAGCACAGATCGGAGTAGCCTGCCAGCCTTCTTTTTTCCTCTTCTTTCCATTCATTCAGTCACTCCTTCATTCACTCCACAAATACTTATTGAGCTCCAGGTGTTTGCCAGGCCATGGTCTGAGTTCTGACATGCAGCTGTGAACCAAGAGGCAGCACTTGTCCTCATGGGGCTCACATTCTGGAGGGAGAGACAGAAAGTAAGGAAGTACACAAATAAATACTAACTTTAGAAGTTCCAAACATTATCAAGAAAAAACAAGTGAAGATGAAGAATTATTTGGGAGTGGGGGTGGGTGCGATGGCTTATGCCTACAATTACAGCACTTTGGAAGGCCAAAACAAGAAGATGCACTTGAGGCCAGGAGTTCGAGACCAGTTTGGGAAACATAGGGAGATCCTGTCTCTACAAAACGTAAATAATATAATAATAATAATAATAATAATAATTGCCTGGGCGTGGTGGCATACACTTTGTAGTCCCAGCTACTCAGGAGGCTGAGGTAGGAAGATGTCTTGAGCGCAGGAGTTTGAGATTACAGTGAGCTATGATTGCACCTCTGCACTCCAGCCTGGGTGACAGAGACCCCTTCTTTTAAAGGGAGAAGGATTTATGTGATCTGAGGAGAAACCAGCATATGAGACCCCTTCTTTAAAAAAAAAAAAGTTCCTTGGTTGGTCAGGGAGGAGCTCTCGGTGGAGGATTCTGACCTTAGAGAACTGGTGACAGGAGGATGGGAGCCCTGGGAGACGGGGTGGAGGGGTCTTCCAGGTAAAAGGGACCCCACTCTGCCTTCTGCTTCTTATCCAGTTGGTCACCAAGTTCTGCTCTTTGTCTTAGATCTTGTTTCATGTGTTCTTGGGTAGGTCACTCCTGTGTTCAGGCTTTTTATTTCCCTAGGCTCTTGGCCTGCGGTTCCCTTCCCTCTAGTTCTTCCTTTCCGTCTTTACAAACGTCAAGTGACCATGTCACTTCACTGCTTACCATTTCTCAAGAGATTTGTCACTGGCTCCGTGTTCAAATTCTGACACCTGGGCTTGCCCTGTCTCATTGTTGACAGCTGCTAATCTATCACTCCCCTAACCTCACTGCAGGAAAGTGGTGCCACCCTCAGCATATGCCACCATGCTTTCAGCCCTGCGAGTCTCTCTCAGGACTGCTGGCCTTTCTCAGTAGCATGTAGAAAGTGATATTTCTTTCAGCATTTGCCTCAATTACCGCCTCTTTGTAGATTTCTCAGGTTTTGCCATCCCCAATATAGTGTGTGTTTCCTTACCTTTTGTTTCCCTTTTATATCTCTTTGTCCATTTACTTGTCTAGTCCCTACTCTCCTTGAAGACAAGTGCTGAGCTTTTATTCATCTCTTATATTTTCAATATCTGGCATAGTGTCCAGCACAAAACAAGCATGCAATAAACTATCATCCGTTATGGCATGATCTTCAGAAATATTTAAGGAAAGTTTTTTTTCATGAACTTCACATATAATCAGATTGGATAGAATACCTTTTGAAGAGCTCTTTAGTCAAAGTATTCCATTATTGTTAAGGAGACTGCTTCCCTGAGGTGAGGCCTAGATTAAATACCCCAAATCTTCTTGAATGGAGGGTGAAGCCTGAAAAGAAAATAGAAATATTATAGTAACTTCCCAATAATCACCACGACACCAGGATGTAGTATCAGTGAGCAAGTTAGCTCCAGATAAACCTCTAGGTTGCCATATAATTCATCATGTGGCATGTCTTCTGCCAAGGAGGACGGTACTAATGTTAGTATTCCAATTCTGTAAGTAAATTTGATAATTTAAGTATTGAACCATTTCTCATATTACACTATATAGAGTTGTCATGCTATTTTGCATTTGTCCTTATATTAGAAGCGTTTTCATGCCAAACCGCAGTAGACCCATCATGTGGATGCAGTGATTTATTTAAATGGCTCCCTATTGTTGGCCATTTAGCTTGTTTCATTTATTTTGTTAGGATAAATAATGCTGTGTTGAGCCAATGTATTTAAATATCTGTATGTACTTTTCTTTCTTTTTTTTTGAGATAGTCTCACTGTGTTGCCCTTGGTAGAGTGCTATGGCATCACAGCTCACAGCAACCTCCAACTCTTAGGCTTAAGCAATTGTCTTACCTCAGCCTCCCAAGTAGATGGGACTATAGGCACCTTCCACAACACCCGGCTGTTTTTTTGGTTGCATTTATCATTGTCGTTTAGCTTAAAGCTGCCAGCCTTGGTGTATGTGGCTGGCGCCCTACTCTGAGCTTGTATGTACGTTTTTTTATTAATCAATTCCTGGGAACAGAATACATGAGCCAAAAGTTAATAGTTTTTTTAAGATGTTTGATGCTTATTGTCAAATGCCTTCTGGAAAAGGTGTCCAAATCTTTGTCGAGATAGACTATAAAAAGGATCTTGCTTTACAGTGTCTTTTTTAGGTTACTCACTAGTGAATTAGGATCTAACTGGGGATTTTACATCTAGAAGAGAGCTGAATAATAGAGATATAAAGAGAAGAAGAAAGGAGATGAAAAGAAAGGAAGATAAGAAAAATCTCAAGTTTTGAACTTGTCAAATGGTGTGTAGGCTGTGGGTTGGTATTTTCAGACTGTGTCTGGGTACGCCCAGGGCTTTGCTGCCCCGCTCAGTCTCTGTGTATGTGTTTTATTTGTTTGGGTAAGATCTCTTTCAAATTAATCATGCCAAACTTGAAAAGCTTGAAAGCACCGATTAGTAGCCTCTAAGTTTACTGCTGCCATTTTCACAAACGTGATTCAAAATGGAATTGTCTTATTCTTGCCTCTGCGATTTGAGCAGTCAGCGTGCCTTCTTAAAGGAACCACGTTGCTAACCCCAATGAGAGAGGAGTATCTTTCTCAGGTATTCCTACTGTGCTGTACAAGTATCCTGTTACCTGGTTGAGGTCTGTGTGAGTAAGGCAGTGTGGCATCAAGTCACTTTCTAATTTCAACTCCAGTGTAGGAACTGTGAAGTATCTTTTAGACAAAGTAGAGGTTAAGGCAGCTTAAGGGCAGGGACTTCTTATCTTGCTTTTATTAGCTGTGGTGTCAACATACTCTAAAATGCGATGACCTACTCTCCTTTCTGATAAAAGGAGAATGACCTGCCTAGCATGGATGCAGAGAGGTGCCTGAGGCAGATTACATTGTCACCTCTCATAACAACAGCAGGCATTACAAAAAAAAAAGCCAGAAGATTTCTGTGTACTCATGGAAATGTTTGACATTTTTGGCTCCTGATGAAATAAGCTGGAGCATTGTAGCAAGGGAATGAATGAATGAATAAAGAAAAGGAGTCTGGCTTTATATGAGAGATTTGAAGACACAGGGGACTGAAGTCCCATCCTAACCTTGTAAAAACTTATTGGCAGGTCCCTAAGACCTCAAACCCTAGGGGAGCTTTACTTTCAGTCTGTTTTTTATTTAACTTATGTTTGTTTAGAGCCAAGATCTCTCACATGGTTTGGCTGAATTTTCTAAAGGCAAACTAAGTACAGGGCTGGCAATAGAGTTGATGGGCTCTGAGGAGATGTTAGCATGGAAAATTAGAGAATTACCACTCCTCAATGAAGTTAATTGTATTTATTTACTTGGCTTTGAGGCAAGAGTCTGAGAACTCTTGGAAAAAGTTGTAGTTATTTTGGGATGGTTGACATAATGTAAAGCTTTTTTTTTTTTTTAAGACAGGAATTGTGTGGTTTAACTTGTCACCTATGGAGATAACATGAAAAAAAGCTATACATGACATTTCTAGGTGTCTCAGAAAAAGATTTGAGTTTGTCTCATGTCTTCCATGGCAACAGTCTTGAGTTATAAAGAACATTACTTAAAGATTTCCTCCTGAATGTTTAAATCTCAAAATATAACTTACTTTAGCTTTTTATTAATGGAAAACTGATAGGAAAATAGGTAAAGCCTGACAACAAAACAAAAGAACAGTACTAATGCACATAATTCTGTAAGTTATATACACAAATAAGCATGTATATTCTGTAAACTGAAGGTATTTTTAGAGATTTACCTCCCTCATTTGAATCAACTTATGGTGAAACATTTTTATAAAGTATACAGAATGGAAAAATACTAAAAAAAGCATTGCTTGGTTTAGTGGGATTACCCAAGTCAAATCCAACAATGAAGATCTCCCGTAGACCTTTCCTTTCTCTTTGAGACATTAAGTTTTATGCTTGTTATTATAATCTGAAAGTGATATAAAAGCTATGTAATAACTTCAGATTGTGGGTTTCTCATCCATTATTTAGTTTTATTATGAATATGAGATTCACTCTTTTCTCTTTTAACGGAAGTAATTTGGATTCCTAGCACTGTCTATTCTGTTCTGCGTGT
The DNA here is from genome assembly GCA_963573935.1 of Arctocebus calabarensis. NCBI lineage: Eukaryota > Metazoa > Chordata > Mammalia > Primates > Lorisidae > Arctocebus > Arctocebus calabarensis. The sequence continues at coordinate 52,675 of CAUYON010194822.1, read as the reverse complement.
TATGAACCCTCTGTACAAAATTTAAGGGGAACAGATTTCATCTGATGACATAGGGAGTGTCTTTTTCCTTTATTTTTTTCTGTTTTGATAAGTATACTAGTATAGGCAGTCTTTAATGTTTCCAAACTGGCTGTCTCTTCCCCTGGACATGACAAGTATTCACTTGATCACAAATCCCACGCGTCTACAGTTTGGTTGGGTGGCCGATATAACATTAGAGTACATGTTCTTTTAAAGTGGTCTGTGCCTTTTGTCTCAGTATTTGAATTTGAAAAATACTGACTGCAAGTGACAAAATCCTCATTTAACAGTGATTAAACAGGAATGATGTGACTTTCCCCACCTCATAAGCTGTGTGGAAGAAGGAGGTTCCTCTGGAGCAGTAGCTCGAATGTTTGCACGTTCTGTTCTGCCATCTCTAGCTTTTTGATCCATTGACTTTTAACCTAGTAATGTTACAACAGTGCCAAGTATCACTTCCTCAAGCAGCTGTGTCCAGGGCAGGAAGAAGAGGATGGGAGGATAAAGGGGAGTTTTTATATTAGGAGGAAGACCTAACCCATCAGGCATAGCACCCTCCTAATTGTGATCCATTGGCCAGATCTGGATTTCTTGGCTATTCCTAGATGCAAGTGAGACTGGAAAAAGAAGTATCTGGCAAAGATTATGAGATTTCCATGGATGACTTGGAGAGCTCCTGATCCATTCCTTGGAACTGGGCTCACTGCTGCCCTCATTGGCAGGGAAGAAGAAATGATAGCTGTTGAGTAAGGCAGCCAGTGATTTCTGCCACACTCAATTAATGTATGATGGGAAATGGAATTTTTATCTATTATTCCAGATCGGCCAAGGGATTGTGTGGGCTCTATTACCAGGCAGTATAACCCTTTATAAGACAAGTACATTTAAAACCCGGATTGGAACTTCCATCCAACACATTTAATTAGCACTTACAGTGCTCTAGGTTGTTGCCAGAAATGGGATATTGCAGTGAATAAGATGGCCTACAGTCTAGTAGGACAGAGATTAGGAAATAGTTCCACCATAGTGGGATTAGTGGGTTAAGTGGGAACAGGGAAGCACAGTGTACTGTGCAGTGAACCTGAGTCAGCTAACACAGTCTCGGGGAGTCAGGGAAGGCCTCTTGGAGATTTTGTCCTTGCTAAGTCCTGAGACAGAACTTAGCTCATCTCATAAATTAATGACTTTCTTTTTATTTAGGTATTCTTGGAAATCAGTATAAAAAGAAAAATGCTGTTCATGTGAAACGATGACAACTTGAGAATTTCTGCCTTGTGGAGTAGGTAATTCTAACAGCAGCTCAGGAAGCAGCACAGCACAGTATAAACACTGTCACTCTTAAAGCCAGATGGATAAACTTTCTGCCTCTGTTTGTGTGAGAAATGGGGTTTCTGTGCAGCTCAGTTCCTCCTTCTGTAACATTATGATACGTGTAGATAATAGCAAATAGTACCACCATGTATAAGGTGCTATTCTAAGCATTTTATCTCACTTAATACCACGTTAACCCTATGAAATAGGTATTCTTACTATCTCCATTTCATAGATGGAGAAACTGGAGACAGAGGTTGATAGTGTACTAAAGTTCTCTAGCTAGTAGCTGGTAGAGTGTGTGGTCTGAACATGGGCTGTCTGCCCTGGATCTTGCTGGACATTGTCCTGAGGAATGGCTCCCTTGTACTGCGGTAAGTCACCTGTGTTCTTCTGTACTCTGTCTTTGGTCAGACTCCTCACTTAGTGTCTTTGAAATTCCCCACCATCATCTCATAGTTGCTGCCCTTCCCCAAGTCAATATGGAGCCCTCTCTGGCAATCCTGGAGTCATCCTTTCAGTCCCTCTACCTCTGCCTTAGGTTAGGTTACCTCAAAATACTTCCTTCCAGCAAAATTACAACACTCTCCTAAGGAGTTTTCTCGCCTCTATTTTTCCCTTCTACCTAACCTCTCTTTTTGCTATTATAGCTTTCACATTGCTGGCAAAGAGCTTTTTCTTTTTATTTGACTTCGGTTTCACTTTGATTCAATGTAGGTCTTAATTAAATGTATGCCTATTGCCTGTGAGATAAAAGTGCAAGTGTCTCAGGTTTCCAGAGCACTGTCTAACTTAACGAGCCTCTTCTCTCAGTTCGGACCCTCCCCTCCATCCCACTTCCAACTCTATTTACTATTTATTTTGTCAGACATACGCCCTTAACTTTCCCTTCAACATTCATTTCCTCGTACCCCCATCTCATATCAGGCAGCTCTTTCTTAAGATTCTGCCTCTGCAAACCCTTCCTTTCCGTTGTGCCCATTTATCACTTTAGTTTCTCATCACTTTAAACTTGGCCATGGCACTGGTATGCTTAGTGTTTCTTTGACCGTAAGCCCCCGGAAGGCAGGAACCCTGTCTGCACCTGTTTCTATAGACACATGGTGCGGTATTTGTCACTTGAAGGCCTATCATAATAGTTAGCAAAGGGTTGATTGATATCTTAAGAATGCTTTTAATTTTGTGTGGTGGACACATTTTTTTTATTTCTCTGTGGGACGGAGATTCATGAATAAATATCTCTATGTACACATGCATACACATATACACAGATAATGCATACTGGCCTGTGTTGTTTAACAATGGGGATACTTTCTAAGAAAATGTATTAGATGATTTTTATCATTGTGTGAATATCATGAAGTATGTGGTGACTCACACAAACATAGATACAGTGTAGCCGATTGCTCCTGGGCTACAGCCCTGTATAAGCGTGTTACTGTACTGCAGTTACAGCACAATGATAAGTATTTTGTGTATTTAAACATATCTAAACATAGAAAAGGTGCAGTAAGAATGTAGTATTGTAATCTTATGGAACCACTGTTGTCTATGACCAAGACGTTCCCATATGCAGTGCATGGCTGTACATGTGTGTTTGAAGGAAGGTGCACCTTTGTACCTAATAGAGATACTAGCCACCATTTATTTTGCCTGTATGGTGCCTTCTAGGGAAACATATTTTTATTGGTTCCCTTGTAGTTACTTTTATGAGGAAAGCGTGTATATAAGTACACATACTGGATGTTGTCTGCATTGTTTTGCTTGTACTTTTTCCACAACCAAAGCTGTTTAAAAAAAAGATTATAACCTTCTACCCCTCTGCTCCCCTGACCTCCCTATTAAAGATGACTACTCTTTTTTTTTGGTAGAGACAGAGTTTCACTTTATCGCCCTCGGAAGAGTGCCGTGGCATCTCACAGCTCACAGCAACCTCCAACTCCTGGGCTTAGGCGACTCTCTTGCCTCAGCCTCCCAAATAGCTGTGACCACAAGTGCCCGCCACAACGCCCGGCTGTTTTTCTGTTTTGCAGTTCTGCTGAGGCTGGGTTTAAATCCACCACCTTCGGTATATGGGGCTGGTACCCTATTCAATGAGCCACAGGCGCTGCCCGACTACTCTTTTTTTTAAACAGCTTATTGATATATAATTAACATGTCATACAATTCACCTATTTGCAGTACACAAATCAAATTTTTTTGTATAGTAACAGGTTGTGTACAACCATCACCACTAGAATCTAATTTAGAATTTTTTCATCCCTTCTAAAATGTACCCCATACCCACTAATTGTTATTCTCCATTCTCTCCCATCCACAATCCAGCTCTACCCCTAAGCAGTTACTGATCTGCTTTCTATATTATGGGTTTGCCTATTGTGGACACTATATAAATGGAGCTGTGCAATATATGGTCTTTGTGATGTGTGTCTTCCACATAGCACAGTGTTTTACAAGGTTCATCTGTGTTGTAGAATGTGTATTGTATTTCTTTTTATGGTGAAATAATATTTAATTATATGATCCCACACATTATCTGTTCATTAGTAGATGGGCGTTTGTGTTGTTCCTGTTTTTTTATGTATTATAATAAACATTCATAAATAAGTTTTTGTGTGGACAGATGTTTTTATTTCTCTTGAGCGTACACGTGGGTGTGGGATCCCTGGGTCATCTGGTAACTCTGTCCAACTTTTTGAGAAAGTGCCAGGCTGTTTTCAACAGTAACTGCCCCTCTCACATTCCCACTAGCAGTGTATGAGAGTTTTATCTTCTCGACATCCTTGCAAACATTTGTTATTGTCTTTTCACATCTCTTACTTAATTCTCATAATTTCATGAGCCAAAGAAAAATATTCTTACTATTGTGTTTTAGATGAAGTCAACAGACAGATTAAATGAGATGCCTCCTATATGTGTGAGTAGAATGAAGTGGACAGTTCAAAACAACACATTATCCACAAGTAATTTAAAAGGTTTGAATCAAACACTTCAGAGAATGTCGGACGTTGGAGATCATATTTCCCACCTGCATATTTAAAAATCAGTACAATTGTATTTTTGGCCTGTGTGGTTTTTTTTTTTTCATTGGGGTATAATTCATGTTGAAGGGTATAAGATGATTACTCTAATCATACCTATTTTTTAGTATTTCTAGTTATCTTTAAAAAATATTTGCACTTAAAATACTTTTGTTTTATTTTTAAAGGAAACAAGAAGCAACACAAAGTTTGAGCTCTGAGGGAGCCATTATAGATCTGTAGAGGGAATGGGAATGTAAGGACCATAGGAAAACAAAAAATCACTTGTTTTGAAGTAAGAGAACTATCTTGACTTTTCTCCTTATAGGTGTAGCCTTTTCAAAATTAGAAGGATATGCCTTCCCTGCTATTCTGACATGAATATTTAGCAGTGCCATCTGTAACCCTAGGATCACACAGTAAATGTTAACAAGAAGCACCAGAACTTGTGTTTTTCCTGGCCTATTGTTTTTCTACAAGAGTGCTGACAGCTGGAATGGCTTTGTGACATTGTGCCTACAAAGCTGAATATTACATGTGTAGTTACCTGGGTGGAGAGTGTATTTTTTTAAGAGCAGGATACAGTGGCTAAATGTCATCAGTTACATCAATTTTACAGTACTGAAAAATTGTACATGTTTTGGAAAAGATTGCAGGTTAGAATTTTGTTGTACATTGCAGCTCCGCATTACGTTTCTGCTAAGTGAAGAGAGTATTTTCTGAAAATTTGGAGCTTGTAATGTGCACAGAAGATTGAAGATGTGCTTGATGTCATATTTTCAGGTCTCTCTTGCCTTTGTACTTGTTATGTCGTAGTTTTATTTTTTGAGAGAAAACACGCATGATTTATGTAGGTTCTTCTGTTTCAATTCTTCATGCTACAGTGCTCTCTTTTGGATAGCTACATGGTTTCCTTCCACTTTGGAGAATCATTTAGGGGCACTGAAAATATTATCTCTGGCTTAGCTGACAGTTTTTATTATTGATCTAGGGGGAGCCAGGCCTGTTGCCTTTTCAGTGAGTTTCTAAGTCCTTTTGTCTTACAAGAAACTTTTCTTGTCTCCCCTGGCCACCCCAAATGACTAAAAATTTACTATATAAATACATGACTGAATTAAGACAGTGCTGAAAGGTTTAAAGGAGAAAGTAGAAGTCAGCCTTCATCTTCCTCTCCAGACGTGCATCATCACTGTGGACATTCTGGCCTACAGCGGGCGTTGGCAATCTCTTGCCTGCCTGTCGGATCCGGTCTGCCACCTGTTTTTATATGGCCCGTGAAATGAGAATAGTGTTTACATTTTTGAATAGTGGCAAAAAAAAAAAAAAAAAATCAAAAGACAAATACCATTTGTGACATGAGAAAACTATATGAAATTTAAAGTTTAGTTTCTGTAAATAAAGTTTTATTGGAACACAGCCATGCCTATTCATTTATATGTACTTTGTATCTCACTGTTTTCACACTCTAATAGCAGGTTGAGTCATTGTAGGCTTTTGAAGCCTGAGTACTGTTTAGACCTTTATAGAGACAAAAAGTTTCCTGACCCCGATCTGTGTCTTTCAACACTTTCTATGCAATTTATAAGCATGTATGTGTATCTTTTTAAACAATGGCCTCATCCTGTGTGCTTCTGTAATCTACCCTTTTTACTGAATATTGTTTACTAGTGATTTCTGTTGAATCCTTTGTTTATTTTGTTGAATTAAAATCTGAGAACCACTGCATTGCTCATTTTAATGTTTGTATTATATAAACCCACTAGATGTTACCTGGAAACAGTCATAATAATAGTACTTACTATATGAATTAGAATTGATTTTAATTATTTATTGAGATAAAGGATTTTTTTTTTCACGTAACCGAAATCAGAAGTGGAGGTCAAGCTGTCCAAGGAGGTTATTGAGGAACCAAAATCTTTCTAGCATCCTGCTCTGCCATTCTCGGCATTTAATTTCATTGAAAGATGGTGACTATTTTTGTGTTATTGCTGCGGGACAAAGAAGCACAAAACTTAGCAACTTGAAACAACAAATGTAAATTATCTTACAGCTTAGCTGATTGTCTCTGGTTCAGTGTCTATCACAGGGCTGCCCTCAAGATGTTGGCTGGGAATTGGCTTTGTTCAAGACTTCAGTGGGGTGGAGGGATCTCTGTCCATTCTCACTCATGTGCTCTCATCAGGCCCCAGATGCTCACTGGCTTTTAGCTGGAGACATCAGTTCATTACTACATTGGTCTCTCCATAGGGCAGCTCTCAATATGTTTATTAGTTTCCTCTAAAGTATCTCAGACAAAGAGAGGGGAGGGAGAAGGGTAGATTAGTCTTTTTATAACCTAAGCTAGGAAGTAATATCCCATCACGTCTGTAGAATTCTATTTGTTAGGTCCAGCTTGCACTCAAGAGGAGGGTGTGAATGCCAGGAATCGGGGACTTTGGGGGACCTTTTAAGAGGCTGCTTGCATCATTTAGCATGTTGTTTCATTGAAAGGTGGTGAATGTACTCTCAGTCATTGACCAGACAGGAAAGGAAGGGGACAAGGGCTTTTCTCTCTCTCTCTTTTTCTTTTTGGAGACAAGGTCTCACTGTGTGGTCCAAACCGGAGTATAGTGGCACAATCATAGCTCACTACAGCATCAAACTCCTGGGCTTAAATGATCCTTTTGCCTCAACCTCCCGAATAGCTGGAACTATAGGTACTATAGGTAAATAATTAGCCCACCTTACTGGGCTAATTATTAATTTTTTGTAGAGATGGGGTCGGCTATGTTGCCCAGGCTATTTTGAAGTCCTGGTCTCAAGTGATCCTCCCAGATTGCTGGGATTACAGGCATGAGCCAATGCACACGGCCAAGAAAGGCTTTATTTATTTGTTTGTTTATTTATTTTTTAATTTATTTTGAGGCAGAGTCTTGCTTTGTTGCCTTTGGTAGAGTGTCCTGGTGTCATAGCTCAGAGCAACCTCAAACTCCTAGGCTCAAGTGATCCTCTTGCCTCAGCCTCCTGCGTAGCTGGGTCACTAGGCACCCGCCATAGTGCCTGGCTAGTTTTTCTATTTTTAGTCAAGACAGTCTTACTCTTGCTCAGGCTGGTCTCAAACTTATGAGCTCAAGCAATACACCTGCCTCGGCCTCCCAGAGTACTAGAATTATAGGCATGAGCTACAGTGCCCGGCCAAGAAAGGCTTATTTATTAGGAAAATAATACTAGAATTGGATTTCCATTTTGTCAGCTATCATAAAACTGTGCCACTTGGTGACCCTCGCTGCAAAGAAGTCAGGGGTGAGTACATTGTTGCCTAGGGCAAAGTTCAAGTTTCATTGATAAGATAGATTATGAGACTAGATACTGGGTAGGCAACAGAAAATATGTACTAATATTCTAAGGTAGGGTTCAGTGTGGTTACATGACACTTGCCTGATTTTAATGTGCACTCAATTAGACAGTAGCTCTGATTATTGTTATTACTTATAAATTATATAATGTAGCTTTGGAAATAGCTTGTTGATATTTCATAGAACAGGATCCCTGTGTGTTGATACTGAAAAGAAAAAAGCAGCCTAGAAGAAAGAAAAGTCATTTTTTGACCATATAGTATGTATTAGGCATTTTATTTATATGCATTATGTGATTCAATCTTCATAAGAAACCTGTGAAGTAGTTTTGTAGAGATGTACTATTATTTACCCCATTTTTCAACTAACTAAGGTCCAATAATATTAAGTAGATTTTTTTTTTTTTGACTTTTTTTTGGTTGAGGCCAGGTTTGAGCCCACCACCTCCCTACTCTGTTGAGCGACAGGCACCACCCTAAGTAGATTGTTTTAAGGAGTGTTTTCCACTAGCGAATAGATTATAGGTTGTAGGGATACTGGGCAGACGATGACTTAGGAGAGCTGGGCCTCTGGGTCCTTCACCTCTACCTCTGGGCAGCCTCTTCTATTACTCCAGTTTGCCTTGCAAATATAGCGGTCTATATGCTGCGTGGTGTGGAAGAGGGGTAAAGTGTGCCACTTGAATTTGAACCCAGGTGTGTCCAATTCCAGAAACCCATCTTTCTACAATCAGGCTCCCTCCAAGCTGTGAATTTTAGTTTGGCTGAAATAGGGGTTAAAATGTAACTTTCTGTAATCCACAGAGTATTTCTTTTATACTTTTATGTCTCTTTTAATAGACCTAGCACGTTTTCTTGGGTTATAAAGTTATTTCCCAGTTGCTGTACGAGTCTGCATGGAAACTCACTTGGCCACTAGGTGTCTCCTTTTGGTTCTTTCCTTTCTCTTGTGCCTCTTGGAAGGAAAGGAGAGTGGATATGAGGAAGATGAGACAACAGGGACGTCAAAAATGAAGGGGATGCACACGCTGATGATCCCAGTTGCCTCTTTCATCCTGCAATGGTCAGTTCTGTGCCTTCTCTGTTCGCAGTGACAGATCAGTTCTCTGGAAGCTTAGATGAGTCTTTGCTGTTCCTTTCTCATTTATCAAAGTGAGAAAATGGGGGCAAAGAACTTCTTCACTCATCCAGATTATGTTCGGTAATAAAATAATTGTAACGTGTTTGCAGAGAATTTTAGGCACAGTTTTTAATCCAATTTATATCATGGGAATACTTGCATTACTAGGCAGATAACGATTACATTATTAATATTAATTTCTCTGTTCTTTAATGTAATAATACTGACTGGAACTTACACGTATGTACGTCTTACCTCCTATAATCCTCATAGGAGCCCTGCATCGTTACCATTTTTCCCCCTGATTTTAGAGATGAGGAAATTGAAGCTCAGAGAGATGGGTTAATTTGCTTCACCTTAAATAGGGTTAAGTTGCTTTCACGGCTTTTTCCCTCCGTATGGAAATTGTGAATTCATTACAATTAACAATTGGGGGAGGTTAGGTCAATATATTTTAAAATTCCTACGAAGCAATCCAGTGGAAAGAACTTGTGGAGCCAAGGTTTGGTTGTGAGTACAGACATCCGTTTTCTCCAGTTGTCTTGGAGAAGGGAGCAGTGTGCTGGATGTGGGCTCCCTTCAGGGAGCTACAGGCTCTTTGCAGAATGACAAATTGTGTACACTCAGGGATCACTTCCTTTCACTTGCCTACAAATGCAGCACCCATTATTATAGAAACTGCCGGGCATTTGACAGCTCAGGTTCAGACCCGGAGTGTCACAGAATGGAACATTGTTCTCATTCAATTAGAGGCCTGCTAAAAAGATGGAGAGGCTCCTAGGCCTAGGGTTTTCTTTGCGATTGCTGGCTATGTTCTCTTTTACCTGAATTTAGATTCTGCATTAATTTCCAGATTTCTCCAGTTGTCTTGGAAAAATAAATCAGCTCATGCTAGGTTTTCTGTAGTCACGAGTAATTTAATTGTGCTCAGTATTTCTCCAGTTGACTCCCGAGGTGTGGTGGTGATTTCTGCAGACCATAGGAAAATGTATAACAAATGTGAGATGAGAGAGCGTTGTCAGGCAGGGGGCACTTTCTCTGGGAAGTCGGAGCTGGCAGTGGGAGCAGCGTCTAGCACTAACAGGCACACCCACAAGATCTGCCTCCAACACTGTCACTTTTACCTCTTTGTTCCCCTTCCCGACCCACTTCCTGCCAGTGATTTGTGACATATTTCGCAGCAGATCAAATGAGCCCCTGACACCTGATTGCCGACTGCTTCTTGTTTACAGTTGCTTTCCAAGGACACCGAGACAAGATGGAAAGCTTAACGCGCAGTAATTAAATTTGCATCTGCTCTGTGACAGGACTCAAAGGAGTTTTTCCCCCTCACATATGAATCTCATTGTAGAACTCCTACTGTCTTTGACCATCCAGCATCTGAAAAAGGGGAGATGTGGACAAGTAAACAAACATTGGTTCAGTCTACCGCCTGTCTTTATAATGATGAATATTAAAGAAGATGGCTGATGCCCTTCTTATTTGACTTTCTACTCTTCACCTACTTGTTTAGCCAGATTGTTAACTGATTTTAAATATAAGAACTGTAGCTTGGAGGTGATGTTTTTTAAAAAATCTTTTTAAAGGAAAGCAAACATTGCTGAACAATCTGAATTGGTTTAACACCCTTTGGATTATACATTTCTCACAAATGCTGATGAATAATTCAGCAAAGCCAAATACAATCTGCTGGTGGTATCTAGTGTTATTCACACTTACTAATGAATAATTCCCTTTGGCTTTTGTAGGGCAGCTCCAAGGAGTGACTTCTGAGACTCAGATGGGTTATTATTGGGCTATTTGTTAGTGTCCTTGGGGCATTGTGAGCCAAAGCCCAACTTGGCTACCCACTCCACATACCTTCTGCAATTCTTCTGGGGAACGGGCAGCCCTCAGTCCCAGTTTTTTAGCCCAACGTTGTTGCTATGAAAGAGGGTATGTCAGAAGAGGCTGTAACAGAATTCAGCTTCACTGTAATGTCCTTGATTCAGCCAATCTTCATTATTTCATTCAAATAAAGAAGTGTTTATTATTAAACACCTTAAACGTTGTGTGTATACAGAGGTCAGATGGATTTTATGTGATGTGTCCTCAGTGGGAGTGTAGGGTGGGTAGGAGAGGTGGAGGGTCCTGGAGGGGGATGCTCAGCGTCTTTTTATCAAAATAATCAGTTACCATTTGTTCACCATGTTTTCGGATACTCACTTAAATGTATATTTACTGCCATAATGTTGGATGAGGGTTGTATTACTTTGGTTAACCCTAAAATTTGATTAATTGAAACTGCTTTTAGAATAAGTCTTACAGCATGATCCTGGATATGACTAAGTTACCCTGGTTTATTTCTGCTGTTCTGACGTCAGGAATATGGTATGACCTGGCTTCACCACTAAGGATGGTGAATATGGATTTATTTATGCCTGAGTTATAGCTTAGCAATCATACTGGGTAATGTATACCCCTGACGTCCGTGAGGGCACTCAGCCTCAGTGAGGCTGTTTGAGTCAGCTTTTATCTGTTTCAGCTTTTTTCTATTCAACTCCTAATTTTTCCTCTAGAGAAGTATAATCTTCTCAGCATACTGGAAGATTATAATTCCCAGCTTCATTGCAGTTAGTTGGGGTCCTGGGATTAGTTTCAGACAGTGAAATGTTAGTGGACTTGATGAGTATCATTTCCTGATGAAAACATTCCAGAGCTGGCGTGCCCCTGGCAGGCTTTCCCCTTCCGGGTCCCAGAGATCTGGGGGGGCCATGTGTTCCAGATGCTGGGGTCTGTGAGCGACTGTGCGGTGCCCATGCCCTTCCCCCATTGACCTCTGCAGTGTAGGTAACTTGAGTAAGGAAAAGACCTTCGTTGTGTTAAGTCCCTGAGCTTTGGAGATTTATTTGTTACCATAGTGTAGGCTAGGCCGGTGTCACTAATTGGGAGGGACTAGTGAGAAGAGCTGTGTGTTATCCAGCTTCTTATTCAACATGATTTCAGTTAGCTTTGTGGAATGTAGTTTTTTTTTTTTTTTTATAGTTTCTTTTTAAAAAATTTTTATTTTTCAATTTTCAGTTGACAAATTACAGTTGTATATATTTATAGGGTGTAAAATGATGTTGTGATTTATGAATATAATGTGGAATAATTAAATCCAGCCAATTAACATTTATTACCTCACATACTTTATCACATTTTTGTGGTGAGAACATTTCAGGTTCCATCTTAGTGATTTCGCAATGTCAGTAATGTTATTATTTACCATATCCCCCACACTGCAATATATCTCATAGGTAAAAAACAGAACTTACTCTTCCTCTCTACTTGAGGCTTTCTGCCTGTTGACCGTCATCTGCTTGTTCTCGCCCCGGTTCTAGCACCTGGGACCCACCATTCTTCTCTCTGCTTCTCTACGTTAGATTATTTCAGATTCCAAATGTCAGTGAGCACATGTGTATTTGTTTTTCTTGTCTGAATTATTTCTTGTAGCAGAATGTTCTCCGATTCCATCCATGTTGTTGCAAATAACAAAAACTCTTTCTTTTCAAAGGCCAAAAATTCCATTGCGTACGTGCACCACATTTTCTTTATCCATTCGTCTGTGGATGGTGCACACTGAGGTTGATTGCGTAACTTGGCTATTGTGAATAGTGCTGCAGTGACCGTGGAGCACAGTCATCTCTAATACCCAGCAGTGGACTTGCTGGATCATATGGTAATTCTGTTTTTTTAGGAACCACCATGCAGTTTTCTATAGTGGCTGAACTAACTTACATTTCTACCAAGAGTATGCAAGGGTTCCCTTTCCTTCACATCCTCATCCACACTTGTTACCTTTCGTCTTTTTGATCATAACCATTCTGATAGGTGTGAGGTGATACCTCCTTGTGGTTTTAATTTACATTTTCCTGAATGGTTGGTGATGTTGGACATTTTTTCATATATCTGTTGGCCATTTGTAGGTCTTCTTTTGAGAAATGTCTATTCAGGTCCATTGCCCACTTTTACATTAGATTATTGTTATTATTTTTTCCATAGAGTTGTTGAGTTCCTTATATAGTTTATTTTATTTAATTAATTATTATTATTTTTTTTTTGAGATGGAGTCTCATCCTGTCATCCTGGGTAGAGTGCTGTGGCATCATAGCTCACAGCAACATCAAACTTTTGGTCTTAAGTAATCCTCTTGTCTTTGCTTCCAGAATAGCTGGGACAACAGGCGCCTGTCACGATGCTCAGCTAGTTTTTCTATTTTTAGTAGAGACAGGGTCTTGCTCTTGCTCGGACTAGTCCTGAGCTTACACAATCCACCTGCTTCAACCTCCCAGAGTGGTAAGATTACAGACATGAGCTACCACTCGTGGCCCCTTATATATTTTAGATATTAACTTCTTATCAGATGTATGGCTTGCACATATTTTCTCCCAATCCATGGGTCATCTCCTCACGCTGTTAGTTGTTTCCTTTGTTATGGTGAAACTTTTTATTTTGATGTAGTCCCATTCGTGTATTTTTGTTTTTGTTGCCTGCTCTTTCAGGGGATAAATCAGACCAGTGTTATGTAGTTTCCTCCCCTTTGTCAACAAGTAGTTTTACAGTTTCTGATCTTAATGTTTTAAGTCTTTAATCCATTGTGTTGATTTTAATATATGGTGTGAGATAAGGGTCCAATTTCATTCTTCTGAATGTGGATATTCAGTTTTTTCAACATCGTTTATTGAAGAGACTCCTTTTTCCAATGTGCACATTTGGTGCCTTTGTTGAAAATCAATTGACCATACATGTGTGGATTTCATTTCTGGGCCTTGTTCTGTTCCACTGGTTTATAAGCCTTTTTGTATGCCAGTACCATGCTGTTCTAATAACTATTGCTTTGTAGTTTAGTTTGAAATTTGGTAGTGTGATGCCTCCAGCTTTGATTTTCTTTCTTTCTTTTTTTTCTTTTATTTCCCTCATGATTGTGTTGCGCATTCAAGTTTTTTTGTGGTTCTGTATAAATTTTAGGATTTTTTTCTCCTTATGTGAAAAATTACACTGTGATTTTTATATGGATTGCATTGACTGTGTAGAAGTCCAGAGTGCTCTCCTTCATGTAACAGAGCCAGGTTTGAATGTGTAGATAGCTTTGGGTAGTATGAGCATTTTAACAATATTAATTCTTCCAAATTGTGAACATGGCATGTCCATTTATTGGTGTCATCTTCAGTTTATTTTATTAATATTTTATAGTTTTCAGTGTATAGGTCTTTCACCTCTTTGGTTAAACTTGCTCCTAAGTATTTTATTCTTTTGTAACTATTATAAATGGATTGTTTTGTTGATTTCTTCTGGGGGTAGTTCATTATTAATGTTTAGGAATGCTACTGATTTTGGTGTGTTGATTTTGTATCTTGCATCTTTACTGTGTTTGGTAGTTCTAATAGGATTTTGGTGGAATTTTTAGGGTTTTCTGTATACAGTACAAGATCATGTCATTGGTAAACAGCAACAGTTCTACTTTTTTCTATGCGGGTACCTTTTGTTTCTTTCCTTGCCTGATTTCTCTGGCACTAGTCCAATACTATATTCTACTTCTGTGTTGAGTAGAAGTGGTCAGAGTGGTCATCTTTGTCCTATTTTGGATCTTAGAGGAAAGAATTTTAATTCTGACCACTGAGTATAATATTAGCAATGGGCCTATTATACATGGCTTTTATTGTGTTAAGTTATATTCCTTTTATATCTAATTTTTGAGTTTTTTTTTTTTTATCATCAAAGGATATTAAATTTTGTCAAGTGCCTTTTCTGCATCTAATGAGATAGCCATATGGTTTTTGTCCTTCATGCAGAATGCAGTTTCAATTGGGAATTAAAGGGTAGAACTAATTTAGGGGCAGAGAAAGAGTTTGTTTCATCAATTATCAAGGAACCTGTGGGAGAAATAACATTGGTAAAAACAGGGAGTCATGGAAATAAAAGAATAATTAGTAAGGAGGGGTAGAGTTGAGTTGAGGCTATCGTAACAGATGATAATGACTTTTAAATTGCATCTTTCATGTTTAATTGGTAAGATTGTGAACCTTTAATTTTTCTCTTTGCTTATAGCTTCTCTCAGGGTCTGGTCCTTGAGCTAAGAATTAAGAATAGTTTTTACATTTTTTAAGAATTGCAAAGAAAAACGAGGAGGAAAAAGAATCTTTATTAGGAGCCTTATGTCCCATAAAAGCTAAAATATTTACTATATTGCCTTTTACAGAAAAAGTTTGCTGACCCCTAGTTTGTACCCTTAAAATTTCAACAAACTGTTACGCAAAAGTATCACACTAACCAAAGTCTGAATTCCTTCCTAGAGAATTGAGAACTCAGTGGCTTTTTTAATCTCTGTATCTTTTGGTTTAACATGGTGCATGGCAACATAGCACAAGCTCCGTACAATTTTACTTAATTGAATTGCACACAGAACATGGGTGATATGATTTCAGAGGGTGAGAACTAAGACGAAATCATGAAGGTCATAGGCTGTAGAATTTGAATTCTCTTCCTCTGTTCTAGTGGGTGGTGATAGTTGTCTCAATTTGTTTAAACTACTAAGTATTTCCATGTCCACTGCAGGGAGAAAATAAGTATGGACATTTATTTAAATTTCACATTGCATTCAACTAAATGTCTTATTTTGGAAAGTTTTTAAAGCTATAAACTTGTACTCTGGAGTCAGAGTATATTGTTAGAGTTTTTTTCGTGTTAATTTATTAGATGTCTGGTTTTTTTTTTTTTCCCCTCTCTTCTTTCCCTGGCAACATTTTTTTTTTTTTTTGGTAACTTTTACAAGTTTCTCTCTTTTTCCTCATTCATTGACTCACTCATTAGTGTATACCCAAGAGAAGTAAAAAAGTAAAATCATACAGAAATGCACATAAATGCTCACAGCAGCATTGTATGTGATAGCCTCCCTCTCAAAATGGAAACAATCCCAGGTGTCCACCAATTCATGAGTTGAGGAGAAGCAAAGGTGGTGTATCCATAGAATGAGATGCTATTCTGCAATAAAAGATAATGAAATACTAGTACCATGGATGAATGTTGAAAATACATTATTCTGAGTAAAAGCCAAACACGAACGGCTGCGTGTTGTGTGATTCCATTTATACAACAAATCTACGAAGACAGAAAGTGGGTGACTGATGACCTTAGGGCTGGAGTGAGAATCAGGAGTAGTTACTAAAAGGTATGGGGTTTTCTTTCTGGGGTGATAAGAAAGTTTTAAACTTAAGAGTGTGGTGATTATTGTCCAACTCTATAGATATGCTGAAAACCATTGAATTGTACACTCTCCGAGGGTAAATTTTATGTGATGTGAATTATATCTCAAAGGTACTAACAGAAATAATTGTGTAGTGGATTGCTCATTTCTTAGTGATGCTAAACAGCCAGGATGTGGGTCTCTTAAGATTTTAACCTTCTTAAACTAAGATCTTCTAAAAAACAAAATTGACTTATAGTGAAATCCCTTTTGACCTAGCTCTCTTGTGAATTTATTCCACTCTATGTAATGGCACAAGTGCACAAGGACATGTATATAAGAATATTCATTGCAGCATTATTCATAATGGCAAAACATGACCTATGCAGCCATGTGCAGGGGACAGGTGAAATAAATTTAGGGATGTGAAGCCAGTGAATGTGAAACAATCTTCAAGATAATTAAATTAAAAGAGGGAGATTTGAAGTGCTGTGTTACTATTTGTGTAAAATGTTTCCATGTAGATTGAGTGTTCTAAAGATTGAACAGTAGTTACCTCTTTGGGAGGCAAAGACTGGGTAGGTCTAGTAATAGGAGAGGGACAACCTTTTGCATGTTTAGACTTTTAAAAAATGTGCTTTCTTTTTATAACATCATTATTTAATAGCCCCAAAGTGGCAATGATGTATAAGTCCACTCAAAATGTGGTTTATGCAAGCCTGCATGTCAGTAGAGTAAAAGGGGATTTGAGTATAAATCAGTGTTGTTTTGGGGAAATCTTGATTCAAGAGCATAGTGTTCAGGTATTATCTTTAAAATTATTTTGATTGCCAGCCATAGCTCAGTAACCAATCTTGCATCTGTGTTTGCACATGGAAACTTTTCAATTCTTGTGGAATAATTTGTTTTAGGGTTCATCTCTCAACTCATCTCCCCGACCACTAATGATGTGGCAATTATGTGGTTCCACAGTCATTTTAACGCTGTCTTCTAACCCAGCTATGTGGTAGCAGTGTATCTGCAGGGCAGGGATGTGGCTTGCAGGGGACAATATCAGACTGCCCACAATTATTTTAATGTCTCTTGTGAAATGACAGATGGGGTTTATAGTTATAATAAAAGTAAAACCATTCCCCCCAAGGTGTAAACTGTGAAGAGTGTGCAAGTAAAAGTCACATAGTCAGATGGGACTGCCTTTAAGAAAAAAAAATCCATCATTGAGGTTGAGGGCTTTAACAAAAAAACAGGATAGATTTTCAATGTAGGTATTTATTTGACCCAGCTTTGTAAAGATGATTAAAATATGAAAATGTTACAAAACATTGTATAATTTATAGGTGCTCCTCTGGGACCTTTCTCGTTGTGGGTATAGTTGAAAAGATTTTTCCAAGTTTTACATTTGTGTTGCTTACCTTGTTAACACTAAATATATGTGACCTACTGGCATTTTTCCTGGTCCTGGGAAGACCCATAATTTTGTCTGTAATTCCTGCTTTTTGTCACTCGATGCAACCTGTGGTTTGTGTCCTTCTCTATTATTGTTACTCGTCCAGCCTGCCCCCACGTCCACCCCTGACAGTGAGCAGTTGGTGTTCGCAGTGTTAACACAGCGCCCACTGCTGTCATGGAGACCTCTGTCTGGAGAAGAGCTCACTGGGCTGTGTGTCACCGTTTCCTCCGCTGGCAAGTGTGGGATTGTAGAGGCAGTTACCGTCTCCTGTATCTGAAGTTTTCTCCTATCTTACAAAGCTAGGATTTCCATGCTGTCTTTCCAACTGCAGGAGAATTAGTTGCTGGGGGGTAGGGTGGTGGGAAGCTGCATTTTCATTTAAAAGATGTTCTACTTTCTTCGAGTTTCTGTTGCTTTTTACCTACTGACCCATAGCCAGAGGCTCCTTTTGCTGCAATTTCTGCTTTTGTGGTACATGGCCCCTTGCTTTATACAATTGACATCTTTTAAAAATTTTTATATCTTGTGTATATTGGCAGAGAACAGGATTTGGAGGTGTCCATGATTTGAAGAGACCCTATTGTCAGTCTTTTTCTAATTCCTCTTCCAGGTAGGCTTGTTTATGAATTTTACACATTTAGATGGGTTATTATCATTAAGCGACGTAAAGCCATCCATTTGCACCATATGACTTTTTTTTTTTTTTTTTAGTTAGACCTCCCCATAGCACAGTCATGAGGCCCAGAAAGTTTGTTGTTGTCTTTAAGATGACACAGCTACTTAATTATAGAGCTGGATCTGTAATTTAGAATTCTAGGTCCAGAGCTTTTTCCATAAACTGAACTGACTTAAAAGCTCGAGGATACTTTGAATTTAAAGGTAAATTCATGGAGAATTAGGAGAGGAGTGATACCCAGCTCACCAAACAACACTCCATTAAAACACCTCAACAATGAAATACTTTGCAAAGAAATAATGCTGGACTATATAAAATTTTATTTCTTTTCATTATAACCAAAGGAAGTAACAAACCATCTTCCAGTATATTTCTGAGAGTCTTTCAGTGTCCTTGCAGGTACTTGTATGATAATTTACTGATAGCCTGACAGTCTTGCTAACAGTGATTAGTGATTCTTCCTTTTGAATCAGTTAGAGAAGACAGGCCAGGCGGGGTCTGAAGAGGACCCTGTGCCAGAACAGCAGCACAAGCCCCATTTCTCATGCCTGTGAGTGAGCCTGGAGCCGCATCTTCCCTAGGTAGAAGGTCTGACCTGTTACTGTTGCTAGTTGTGTGTATAACATGTGTTAGAAGAAGTAATTATTTTTAGCCGACTGACTATGACCAAGATTAATAGCTCTTGAAGGGGCTATAATGAAAGGCCACCCCAACTGGCTTCTACATCATTCTTTATTTAGCCTGCTCTCATCCGCATCACCTTTGGGCATCAGCCAAATGTCATTTATGTGAGATTTGCCCCTTGGATGTGAAAGGCCTCTCTTTCTCAATGATGAGAGGTGATTGGGCTGCAGGGCTGAGGAACTCGGACAGTTGACGTGACCCAGAGGAGAGTCACTCCAGGTCTGGGGAGTCACAGGGACAGGACCCCGACTCCTGAGGGGGAGAGAACGTGACCAGGGTCAGCTGTGTAATCCGGGTCACTGAGATGCATGCGAGGGACTGTAGTTCAGGGCCCCACTCTTCTGTTTGGAGCATTTGGAAATTTCTTATTCTGAAGATGATTTTTGATTGAAATCACCTATTTCTAGTTTTATAAAGCTTAGAAGTCTCCTTGTAGTAGGGACTGCAAGTGAACTCCTCCTTGCTTCCTTTGTCCTGGGTGTTTGGGGCACATAGGATCTAGGCAAAATGTAGATTACCTTGTCCCAGCCTCCCCCGCAGCTCGGTGTAGCGGTGTGACTTTCAGAGAGAGAGGTGTCTATGGTAGTTTCCGGGCGGTTTCCTTCAGAGATCGCTGCCCTGGACACTTGGCCCTTTTCTGCTGAGTGCTCTCACCCGGCTGCCAGGAATGTAAATGCTGTGCTTGGATCTTGAAGGTGAGGGCCCAGCCGACAGTGGTCTCTGAGGCCCTGGTGAGAGCTACCACACCAGCCTGGTTCAGTCACTGTTTGTTCGAATTTTCTGTTACTTGTAGGGAAACCTAAACCTAGATAACTTAACCACTTCTGCACAGCAGAGGAAAATAAATCCAAGCCCTTAGATTCAGATTACCTTCTCCCAATCCTAAATACCAATGTAAACATTTAAGCAGATTTCTCTCTCTTCCCTCTTTCAACTCCTCCAAATTAAAACAACCTTCGAAAAAGGTCATACAGTAGTTTATTTGAGAACTAAAAACACAAGAGAGGTTTTTTAGGATGAGAGATATATATGAAAGAGAGGGATTAACATGAAGGCTAGAGCCAGATAGATTGCTTAGGGGAGTGATGACCAGTACTGACCTTGATGGCCCCTGGACTAGGTCCATGACCGCTCACCACTTGGAGTGTTGGTGGCAGCAGCAGCTTCTTTACCTAGATCATTATAGGGCCATAGGGATTCAACTTCATCTGTTTTCTTACGGCCTCAGGGGAGCTTTTTAAAATTTCAGGTTTCAAATGTCAAGTCTCTATTCAGTGCTTTCAGCTTGCTTGCGTGATACTGCTATTTGTATTTGCTCCACTCTGGTTTCTGGCCATAATGTTTACATGTGGTCTCTCTTCCCTAAAATTATCTGCATTAGACAACACGCACCCTATTAGCTATAGTGGGCCGCACGCTGTTTTAACCCACACAACCCTTTTAAAAGAGATGCTGAGCTGTGTAATTATTTCTCACTAATTTTTAAACTTTTGAAAGAGAAGGGAACTGTTTGGCTCACTGTTCTCATTAGCATTTGTAAAGTGAACCGAGAGAGGTTTTCTGGGCAATGTTTTTCCTTGCTGTTTCTTGCCTTTTAATCTGAAGAATAGCAGGATCTTGTCTTTTGTTCACACGAGTAAAAGTCCACTCAGCTGGAAAAAGAACAGTGCGCTCTTTGTGCACTCAGAGCGTTTGAATGCTTCTGGTCACACACTAGTTGCTGTTTAACTACAATAAAATTGTGACCAAAGGAGATAAACATTTAAAGGATAAATGACAGGGCTGTTAATCTGAAAGCAAGTTTTGTAGCATTGTTGTTTTAGCTAATAGTATTATAGCCAGGAGTCACGGAGATGACTTTTACATCTGAAACTGAGTGAAATCTGTTATTTCCAACCAGTTACAAAATGTCATCACTGGACTTTTAAAAAATATATATATTTTTTTCAATTGACAAAAATTGCATGTATTGGTTCCAACGTGGAGTTTTGACACGTGTTCCTTGTGGAGTGGGTAAACCAGGCTAATTAACTTGTGTGTTATCTCACGTCTCCTTTGTGGGGCAAACTCTTAAACTCTCCTTCATCATTTTCAAGTATATGAGGACAATACATCGTTATTAACTGTAGTCCCCATGTTTGTATAGGTGGTCTTTTGCATGTCACTGGACATTTTTAATGGCTGATCAGTTTTGGTATTAAAAAATCATTTGAGGGTGGTGTCTGTGGCTCATAGAGGTAGGGTGCTGGCCCCATGTACTGAAAGTGGTGGGTTCAAACCCAGCCCCAGCCAAAAACTACAAAAAAAGAAAAAAAAAGAAAAGAAAATAATTGGAACACATCTGAACTGTATTTGGAAATTTAAAAGAACTTCCCTGTTGTTTTTGTTAGCTTGACCATGTCATTCATACACACACACACACACACACAAAATATATATGTGTGTATGTATCTATGTGTACATAGATATGTATATATAATAAATTCCCAAGAGTATTATCTAAGAAACGCACCTTTGGGGCTTTTGTAACTCTACGAATTCAGAATTCCCTCTGTCTGTACACCCTTAAAGCATTATGATTTACCTGATTTGGTAGAGGAAAGGCATTTTCAGGAATTACCTTTCCCAATAGGACAAATCTCAAACTCTTTCTCTTTTTCTGTCTCTTTCCATCTTATGCAACTGAGAACAACTGGTTGTGGTGAGGGTGCTTAGATGTTTAAGTGCTTTTTATTTCTGGGGTATGAAATAAAAAAGGTTTTACTCGTCTGCTGTAGCAAGTTGGGTGCATTATGCCCTAACTGTGCTATTGGACCAGTCTGTCTTTTCCCAGGATCACAAAAAGCAGAATTAATCAAGGCATCCTTTTGTACAGTCGCATCTCATTATACAACAGGAATCTTAAACTTTGCCTACTTACAAGATAGGCGTAAGAAGATTCATGGAAGTTGAAGCTTTGTCTCAGTTTAGGGAGACTGCCGGGACTGGTGAAGCCAGTGGTGAAATAAGAAGTAGGTAGGTCACTTCAGGGGACCCCGGTTCACTGTGAAAGTGTGGGCTCAGTGTTGCAGAGGTTCTGATTTTTCAAAAGAAGCAGAAAATGTGAATTTTTATTTGAAATCCCCATATTTTAATGAGTTGTGTGGCCCAAATATACCATGGGTGGAATGGAGGCCCACCTTTTGTGATGTCTCTTATTTGGAGAGGTCATGTAACATTGTAAGCAGAAGGGGAGTGATGGGGGGAAGATTCCTCTTCAGGGAAGCTGACCAACCCAAGGAAAAGTTCCTGGGTCTTCTCAGGTAAAAAGTGATTTGCAAAGAAAAAACATGAAGAAAATTACATATCTAGGTTGATATTTGGAGATGTAAAGAAAAGGCCATTCATATCACCCTATAGTAATAAGGTCCACCAATGAACAAACGACGCTTCTCTACATTTCACCTCTAATCCATTATGTATTACTTCACTTGGAATTGTGAACTGATAGGCAGGCATGGTCAGACGTGGAGGCGTGCCGCCAACTGGAGGGCCAGAATACAAAGCAAAGAAACAGAAGAAGACAAACCCAGAGAAATGGAATATTGTGGAGGGGAGAAGACAATTTCAAAACTTCCAAACACATTACAATTCATGTACTTAGAGAGAGGAAAGAAGATACTACCTATGTGAAACAGGAATAAGATGCTAATAAAAAGAAACAGTCACAGTGTTAATTTTGTTAATTGTGATGATGTATTTTGATTATATTTTATTGTGATATTTATATTTTAATTGTATTTTTAAAAATACAAAATACAATACAATACAATAATACATATCCCCTGAGGTATTAGAGACATGTACCAAGGAACTACAATTCAAATATTATGACGTCTGCTGTGTGCTTTGAAATAATTCGGAATAAAAGTTAGGATGGGGGAATAGATGAAATAAGATTTGCAAAGTGTTAATAATTGTTGAAGCTGTGTAATGGATACGTTTATTATACAGTTCTCTCTACTTTCAGGAGTTTGGGATTTTCCATTGTAAAACATTTAAAAAGGGAACATTTAGAGAGCAAAAGAGCTATTGAAAACTAATAGTATGACAGTAGAGGTAAAAATTTCAGTGCAAGTATTAGAAAATAAAGTTGAAGACATACTCCTAGGAAGCAGAGCAGAAAACAGACCAGTGGAAAGTAAGAGAGCTGAGATAACTATGGTGGAAGACCTGCCCAAGTGGTCCCGTGTTTAACTCTAGTTACAGAGTGAGAGCTTTTGAACTCTAGTTACAAAATGTCAGATGGCGAGATGTTATTAAAGAAATAATACAAAGTAATTTCCTTGACTGAAAAGACTTGAGTTTCCAGATCAAAGGGGCCCCAAGTGCCTACCACAACGATGAAAAATGACCTCGGTGAGGTATTTCATCCTGAAATTTCCAAACCCCAGCCAAAGAACAAACGTTCAGCTCTCACTTCGGTCCTCAGTTGGGCTGGGCGCTCTCGGGTTCAGGGTCTCCCTAGGCCAACTGTTCCAGACAGGGAAACTCATCTTTTACTTGGTTAGTGATGAGGTCTGGCTGTTGGGATTGAGAGAAAAGATCTCTACTCATAGAATTCCAGCCAATCTTTCTGTTTTCACCTCCTGTCTTTATTTTTATTTATTTTTATTTTTTATTTCAGATTAATGTGAGGGTAACACAATTAGGTTTCAATGTTTGCATTTGTTAGGTAGAGTCCCTGTTGTGGTTGTGTCCTGCCCCCAGAAGATGTGCCATATTCCCTTACATTGTGCCTATTAAGTGGGAGCACACCATTTCCCTCCTCTCCTCTGCCCCATCTCTCCCCTCCCTCCATCTTGAATTGAATTGAGTTTTTCTCTTATGTGGGCATGGATTAGGTTACCTACTGGCTTCATATTAGTATTGAAAACATTGGAAACTTGCTTTTCCATTCTTATGAAACTTTGTTAAGAAGAATGTGTTCCAATTCCATCCAGGTTTATATAAAAGATGTAAAGTCTCCATATTTTTTATGGCAGCATAGTATTCCATGATATACATCTCCCACAGTTTGTTAATCCATTCCTGGGTTGATGGGCATTTAGGTTGTTTCCACATCTTGGTGATTGTAAACTGAGCTGTAATAAACAATATAGTGCAAATGTCCTTATGATAAAAAGATGTTTTTTCTTCTGGGTAGATGCCTCATAGAGGGATTGCAGGATCAAATGGAAGGTCTATTTTGAGTTCTTCAATAATTCTCCAAGCTTCTACCTTTAGAAGTACCTGGTTCTTGTAATTCTTGAGCTTTTCTGGAGATGGTGGAGTAAATGAGCCCATTTCTTAGTGGTTTTCCTGGCTTTCCCTCAATCTCTGCCCTGCCAGTTAGGTTTCAGTATATTCTGTTCCCTTACATTAGTTTTATTCTCTTACATTTCCTCTTGACAAATATGGAGTTAACATCTCTCATCTGCTATTATCTTCTTCCTCTTTTCTTTATCCTTTAAGGTTTGTTTTTGTTGCTGATGTTGTTTTGTTTTAACTTCTAGTGAGGTTTTGGGAAGAAGCCACATGCATATTTTGAATCTTCCACATTTATATGGAATTTATTGTGTTAATTATTAATTTGCATATCAGAGCTTTTTTCTTAAGATTTATTTGGAAATCAAATGAAAAATAGAATTTAGTCTGTAGAAAATAATTTCTACCTTAAGATCTATCTTCCTTGACTACCACCATTTAGATTTGTTTGTTTCTAGTTTCTCTGAAATAACTATGGCCCAGGAAGACTCAGTTCAGCAGGGAATTTGATGCTGGTTTGGGTCTTCCTCTAAGAAGAAGAAGTGTGTGTGTTTTGTCACCCAACTAGATTCTGTATCTCTGTGAACGTAGGGAGATACCTTGGTCTGCTCTAAAATCCCTGTGGCTCCTGATGGATCTTATTTCAGTACATGCTTACGGATCAAAGCATACTACTCACATTTTTCTGTCTTGTTTTTATATGTGTTATATGTGATTGCTTTTCAATGTCTTCTCAGACTGTTGCTCAGAGATCAATAGGAAGGAATAAGTATAATGAGCAGATTTTTAAATTAATTTATTTATTTGCAGTTTTGGCCAGGACTGGGCTTGAACCCACCACCCCCGGTATATGGGGCCAGCGACCTACTCCTTGAGCCACAGGTACCACCCTAACGAGCAGATTTTAAGGGTAATACGAATAAGTTAAAAATATCATTGGTCTGTAGCTCAAAGGTATTTGCATGAAATTGCTGCTTTTCTGTTATACTTAGAGGAGAAATGAAGACCTGACTAATCATTATATGAGGGAGAGAGAATTTGGGGCTGTCTTTTTCAGCTTCCATAGGTCGTGCGTTTCACAGCAGGTTTGCTTAATGACCTCCCTGTAAGCAGTGTTTCTGTTTATTTTAAGCTTTTGCCTTTTATTATAGAATAGCTACAGTTGTTTAGAGTTTGCCTCTCATATAAGTAACAATGCCGTCATTTTCTCTATCACCTTTTTTATTAAAGAGACTCTTAAATAGTTGCACATATTCTGTAGTTATGCATTTCTGTGAGTGCTTACTGACCCCAGCACAGTGTTTAATAAATTATTGAACTTTGAAGAACCTTTGAGAAGCAAGGGCTTTATGTGACTGAGCAGCAGACATGAAAAAACGCTATCCTCCAGAGTATCTAACAGACAGAAATAGAGGCTTGATCAGACAATATAAGCACCGAGTGAATGATGGTAATACCATGAAATATTTACACCCATAGCACATGCCAGGGTGGGGAGAGAGTGTGTGTGTTTTTATCATTTTGGGTTGAACCTGATGCCATACAACTCACCACTCTATGATCTTAAAAGCAACATAGAAGGAAAGAGAGAGAGTGAGAGAAAGAAAGGAAGAAAGGAAAAGGAAAATAAGGAAAGGGAAGATGAATATTGATTTGGTGATATTTAGTTTGCGTTATCTTATCACAAAAGAAGGCTCCTTTTGTAGATGGTAACCTGACTAAAAGTCGAGTTTTAATCAGTCCTTGAAAGAGAGTATCTGAAATGATTTCTCTCTGCTACAGTGTTTAGTTTTAATTTAATCAATATCTCATGATTTAATGTGCCTCAAAAGCTGTCATTTTATTATCTGTAAAAGTAGAGACTCGAAGAGCAAAGAACCTTATAGCCTCCTATGATCTTACTTACAAGCAGAATATTCTGTTTGTATCTTTCTGTGCAATGCTATTTTCAATTGGCTTGTGGTGAATTTCTTTAACTATGATCCACAGAGAAAATTAACATAGTAGAAAATTAACATACTGTATCTGCAATACTTAGAAAAGAGAAGATATTTATCCCAGCTAATATATGTGGAGAATTTCTAATATTTTCAAGCATATTTCTAGCAAATATTCCAGACCAATACGTTTTACCCTTTTGCCCAGTATTTTGTATGTAAATTTCTTTTATAGTAATAAACTTTTTGTGATTTCATGATACTATATAATTAATATCATTAAAAATAGTTATTGATGATGAGTAAAGTTTGTCAGGAAATATTTATTGAATTTAATTTTACTCGTGATTTATCTATAAACCCCACAAATTCTATTTGGGAGATATTTCAATAAGTGTTTCTGGTTTTGCTTCTTAGTTGTTGGAGAAACAATTGAATCATGTATCAATAAGGAATTGGAATAAGGCTCAGATTGAACATAGGCATTGGCCTTTCCAGGGGATCATCTGGTTTTGGGGTTTGTTCTGCGTCATCAGCCCCCTGGACGTTTGCCGTGTTATGCTAAATTAAAGCATGAACACATTGACCCCATGGTCTCTGTGACCCAAATTGGCAAGTTTCCTCTGTAAAGTCAAGGGAGATTCTGGTGGGGTGCTCCTTTGCAACTGTAGTATTTTTTCTGTAGATTATAAGTAAAGGAATTTTTAAAGGGCTTTATATTTGTAGTGTGGGAACTCAATGCGTAAAAAAGATGTGTCTGGCCTAAAGACCCAGCGTGAGTGAGACGGGATGTGGATCTATTATTAGTGAAAGGGTGTATCAAATTAAAACAGCAAAAGCAAGGTATTATTGGTGTGTTCACTGTTATTATTTCTGAAATGATGCCCCAGAAAGAAAATGGGACATTTAGAGTTTGAATGGTGTGGATTTAAATCCTGTCTCTGCCACTTATTTATTTGACTTATGAAAATCACGGACCTAAGACTCAATTCTACCCTAAAGTAGAGCTAATGAGAATTTACTTCGCAGGTTTGTTCCAGGTTCTAAACATTCAGCACAGAACCCACTACCTGGGAGGCACTCCACAAATCATAGCTCCTTTCTCCTTCCTCTGAAGTTAAACCAGAAAGGCTTTATCTAGAAGGTGAGACTGAGAAATCCTTGATTGATGGTAGGAAGGAGACAGTGAACCAGAAGGGCCCTTGAGGCCTACGGCAGCCACCTGAGAAGGTGAGAAAGTCTGTGTATGTTGGAGGGAGGGAGGGTGTGGATGACAGGTGGGCACATGGAGGAAAGATGGACTGAACTCACTGACTTGTAGAGACAAATTTACAAGTGGTGATTTGAAACATCATCTGAAATTCCAGTGTCATTATTTGCCTCTTAGAGTTGGAGCTGAGAGCATATGCAAGTTTGGGTATTTGTTTCTTTTTGTTTTTTCTTGAACAGCTCACTTTTTAAAAAGAGAGATAGGATCTTGCTCTGCCTTCCAGGCCGGAGTGCAGTGGTATGATCATAGATCACTACAGCCTTGACCTCCTTGTCTGAAATGGTCCTGCCTCAGCTTCTACTGGTGTACATTACCACAGCTGGCTAATTTATAATTTTTTTGGAGAGATGGGGTCTCTCTCAGTTGCTCAGGCTGATCTCCAACTCTTGGGCTCAAGTGGTTGCCCTCCTGCTTTGGCCTCTCAAAGTGCTGAGATTATGGGCGTGAGCCACCACACCTGGACAAGTCACTCTTTGAATGCAAATAGTAGACATTTTTGATCCAATAGAGAGGAAGTCTAAGGGTTATATGTTCTCAAATTCTATCTCTAACCATAGTTCCTTGAGGAAGACTACATTGCTAATACTTTTTTCTTTTGAGATAGAGACTCAAGCTGACACCCTGGATAGACTGGATAGAGTACTGTGGCATCACAGTTCACAGCAACCTCCAATTCCTGGGCTCAAGCGACAGGCACCCGCCACAACGCCCAGCCATTTATTGGTTGCAGCCACCATTGTTGTTTAGAGGGCCCGGGCTGGATTCGAACCTGCCAGCTCAGGTGTATGTGGCTGGCGCCTTAGCCCGTTGAGCCACAGGTGCCGAGCCTACATTGCTAATACTTTTAGCGTGATTAGATTTCTAGGTGCTGCCCATGTTCTCATTTTGCAAATTTTAACTGAGGCTTATATATGCTTAGTGACATATGGCACTCTGGAAATCTAATGGTTACAGACAGCCCTGTGTCCCTCTCATGGTATTTGATGGACAGCCCTGTGTCCCTCTCAAGAATTTAACATTCTATCAGAGGAAGAAAACCAGTAACACTCTAAACAGTATTTAAGGTAATCAATGAGACATGTCTACTCATGACAAACAGAATGGCATGCTGTGAAATCCAAAGGATGACAAGGACATTCATTCCAATGCCAGGGACAAAGCTCTGAGGTGCCAGTAAGCTTTGCATGTAGGAGGAACAGAGGTGTCAGTGGCCAGAACTGAAGGAGAAAGACAGAGGGGGAAGGCATGAGGCTGCCCACAGGAAGCCCCGTGCTGTGGTGAAGTTCAAGGTTTACTCCAAGTCCAGTAGAAACCGCTGGAAGGTGTGAAGGTGAGAAGCAAGTGTGAGCGAGTGACTTGATCTGCATTCTGTACAGACCTCTGGGCTGCTCTGCGGGGCATCCAGGAGGGCCTGAGTAGAACTCTGGAGGAAGGTACTGATGCCTTGGTGCAGGTGGTGATTGTGGAGGTGGACCGAAGGGGAAGGATTTAGGGACGTTTTGAAGGCAAAGCTGACAGGGTTTACTTCTGATACAAGATTCTACTCAGGGCTGGACAGGGAGCCCTCCATTCTCTAGGCCCAGGTGAACTCAAAGGTCAGACCCCTATTTCCAGGCACAAGCAGACTGCCTTTTTCAGGACACACCCTCTGGGCTCTGATAAGATCATGAACAGAGCAGCCTAAGATGGTTTTTTGGGTGGCTCCACCTTGAGTAGGGGCACACAACCTAACCCCTTCTCAGAGACAGAAGCTATAAACTACCTGATAACCTTGCCCTAGTGGAGAAGGAACTACCTTCATTCATTTGTTAATACACTCATTAACTTTGAAAAGATGTTTCCATCTGCCAATTCCTGGCCGAGTGTAATTCTCAAGACCTAAGACTCGGGCGGTGCCTGCCTGTGGCTCAGTCAGTAAGGCGCCGCCCTGTATGCCGAGGGTGGCGGGTTCAAACCCAGTCCCTGCCGAACTGCAACAACAACAACAAAATATCTGGGCATTGTGGCAGGCGCCTGTGGTCCCAGCTACTCGGAAGGCTGAGGCAAGAGAGTCGTCTAAGCTGTGTGATGCCACGGCACTCTACCGAAGGCGATAAAGTGAGACTCTGTCTCTACAAAAAAAAAAAAAAAAGAGCTAAGACCCCCTAGGTAAACAGCCTACCTAGAGGCTCTTTAGTTAGTTGAGTTCTTTCCCTCTTCCAGAAGCTCTATTACTTTTTACTTCTTCTCTATTCCTTTCTAACTTCTAATAAAAATCCTATCTCATGGCTCAAAGGAGTAGGGTGCCAGCCCCATATGCCGGAGGTGGCGGGTTCAAACCCAGCCCCAGCAAAAAACAGCTAAAAAAAAAAAAAAATCCTATCTTACCACTAATCTGCGGTCCATGGGTTCATTCTTCAAATCTGAGACCAAGGACCTACTGAAGAGCGAAATTCCAGTATCACTTCTTAACTGGCTAAGGAGGTTAAAAGAAAAGAGGAACGAAGGATGACTTCCAGATTTTTAGTTTGAGCAACTAGATCGTGACCGTTAGCTGAGACAGACGACGGAATAGGGAGCAGGTCCGATTGTGAAACCAGGTGCTATTGTTTGGCATCCAAGGGGCTGTCAATAGGCCCCCAGGGAGGGAGAATCTGTAGGTCAGGACTGAAGATACCCATTTTGGGGACTCCTTCAGTAAGTATGTATCTGATGGGCTAAAGCCTTCAGACTCTTCTCGAGACTCCTTCTTTAGGCCATAATGCAGTTTCAGTCCCCAGTTTTCCTGAGTTAACGCGCTATTCCTGTACTTTTTCTGGTCTCTGGGTCGCACTGCCAAGGCTGTCTCCAAGCCCAACAAAAGTGTTCCGTCTAGGCCAAAGCCGAAGATGACACACACCAGGAGCTAGATTTTCCTTGACAGACTTGTAAGGAACAAAATAATCTCATTGTTCCTTCTGCTACTTAAAATAAAGGTAATATTGATGTTATAGCAGCCGTTCAGGTCCTAAAGCGTGATATTGATTAAGTGTCTGATGAGGATTTGCAGGGTGGCCTTCTAGACCTGCCGCTAGACCTGCCGCTACGGGGCGTCTCCCCACTGGACAGGGCCCTCTGTGCTGACCTCCACTGCTGTCAGTGGTGTCGGTTTAGGGAATCCATGGCCCAGTTTAGTCTAGACTCTGTCCAGAAGCATTTATTCTACCTGATGGATGGCTCAATCTAGCCCATTACCTTAATCTGACTTTAAAGATGGGAATCTAATGCTTTTATTCCTGGTTAATGTGAAGACATTGTTTAGAATTGTTTCTTCGGCTCAAAGGAATAGGGTGCTGGCCCCATTTGCTGGGGGTGACAGGTTCAAACCCAGCCCTGGCGAAAAAATGCAAAAAAAAAAAAAAGAATTGTTTTCTTATCAGGAGCAGTAGATGTCATGTTGAATCTTCTGCTGTGAAACTTCCTATTAAATTACTACAATAATCTGACTTTCCTCTTTTTTTTTTTCTCTAATGCTGCTTTGGAGGAAGGCTTACATTCTAGTTTTTTTTTTTAAACAAGTAAAAGTAGCTCTTTTAATGGTGTCATTATTAAAGCCATGGGACTCCTCAATTTTAATGTTACATCAAGGAGAGTGATTTTCTTGAGGTTATTGTGATATGATGCATTCAGTATCCAAGTTAGGTTCTATAACATTTATAGATCAAGTTCTGAGGATATCTTGAACAATTTAATAACAATCAGGGGATAGATTGTTCTTGGCCTGAAATATAAAAGAGTTCCCAGAATTCGTCTAAAAATAACAGTTTCAAATAAAAAGTTTTGACTTTCTACTGTAATATGATTCATATATTTTCCTCCTGTGTCTGATAATTCCGGCTGGATGGCTCATGGGGTGGATATGAGGATTAAATGAATTAATATAAGCCAAGGCGTTCCATACAGTGCCTGACACATGGTAAACTGTCAACTGATGTTGGCTGTCATTAGCTGTTATAATGTGATGTTAGCTGCAAACTCCTTTGTCATCAGCCGCAGTACCCAGCACAGGCCTGGGCACACGGCATAATGTTGAGCTAGATGCTTTGTGACTGGTGCCTCCAACATTTGGGATTTCTTTCCACACTTGCAATATCTAGCTTATTTTATGTCTTTTCTAAAATGGTCGAGATCCCTGACATCCTTTGATCATTCGTGTGGTTATTCTCAAAAGGAGCCATATGCATGTTGACCGTTTCCACCTTTGCCTGTCTTCTTTGTTAGCTGCCAGATAGAGCTCAGGCTTTAAATCCTCTGCAGTTTAAAAGAGATAATCAATGTTAACCTTTCTCCTTCGGTTCCTGGCACTCAGACTCAGGCCTGCTGGTCCGTTTGCCTTTGGGCAAACCAGACCAGGGAGTGGAGTTGTGTGGCTCCTCTGAAGGTAGGGGGTGAAATAATGATTGCTTATCCCAGAAGATGATGATACCAAGGCGCTCAGTGCTCCTTTTAAATTTTCCTTTTGATTCACAAAGGGGGACCTGGATGGAATTTGTAAGTGGAGAAATGGCCTCTGTTTGGCTTCTGAGCACAGATCATTTTGGGGGTGGTTTATGAGTCATGTGAAATACGCATCGAATCTAGACTTGCGGCCTGCTAGTGGGGCTGCTGCTTTTTATGATCTCAAATGTCTTGTCCATGTCAGAACTCGCCTTGTTTTTTGTTTACTTTGAATCAGGAAAATGTTGGAGACCACACTTGGAATTCCTTCTTACATGTGCTTTTGGTCGCATCACCCGTGGCTACCACCAGTACATGACTGTTTATTTTGGATGTCCTTTTCTGATGCTCAGCTAATTTAATCCACAATGAAGTTAATCCTTGCTTCTTTGGAAAAGTACAGATTTACTTATTAGCTGCTTTTACAGACATTTGCATTTTCATGGAAATGAGTATGTAGTTCCGTTGACTTTTGGACCCCTCTGCCCACATACGCAGTGGATGCCTTTTTAAAATCAGGATTCATAGCAAATCAGGACCATCTGAGTTATCTGAAGTTCTCTTCAAGGTTAATAATGAACATGTCTGTGACAAACATGGGGAAGTAGTATTAAATATTCTATTAATAATATGTCCATTTGGGTGGTGCCTGTGGCTCAGTGAGTAGGGTGCCGGCCCCATACACCAAGGGTGGCAGGTTCAAACCCAGCCCTGGCCGAACTTCAACAAAAAAATAGCCGGGCCTTGTGGCGAGCGCCTGTAGTCCCAGTTACTCGGGAGGCTAAGACAAGAGAATCGCCTAAGCCCTGGAGCTGGAGGTTGCTGTGAGCCATGAAGCCATGGCACTCAACCAAGGGCGACAAAGTGAGACTCTGTCTCTAAAAAAAAAAAACCTAAAACAAACAACAAAAAATAATAATAATATGTCCATTTATGGCTGTGCGCAGCGGCTCAATCTGATAGGATGAGGCAGAATGCGTTTGAGACCGGCCTGAGCAAGAGTAAGACCCTGTTTCTGCTAAAAAAGGAAAAGTTAGCCAGTGTCATGGCTGAAGCCTGCAGTCCCAGCTACAGGTTGCTGTGAGCTAGGTCAATGCCTGGGCAACAGAGTGAAACTGTCTCAAAAAAAAAATGTCCATTTATTTTTCCTTCTTGTGAGTGAGAGAGAAGAAATTCAAACTATTTTGGAATTCAAGTTTTTGCCTTTCCCCTCCACATTTATAACATAATGATTAAAAAGCATGGGTGGTATAGCCATACAACTTGGGTTTGAGGACCGGGCCTATTACTTACCAGATAACTTTGAGCAGATTACTCAATTTCTCTGTATCTGAGTTTCATCATCTGTCAAGAGGGGCTGATTATAGTAACTACCACCAATGGTAATTACAAGGATCAAATAAGTGAATCACGTAGAGTATTTAGAACAGAACCTAGTCCATACTGACTTTTGTGTGTGTCAACTGTCTTTTTTTTTTTTTTGAGACAGAGTCTCAAGCTGTCGCCCTTGGTAAAGTGCTGTGGCATCACCGCTCACAGCAACCTCCAACTCCTGGGCTTAAGTGATTCTTCTGCCTCAGCCTCCGGAGTAGCTGGGACCACCAGCGCCCGCCCCAACACCTGGCTATTTTTTGGTTGTAGTTGTCATTGTTGTTTGCCAGGCCCAGGTTGGATTCGAACTCTCCAGCTCTGGTGTATGTGGCTGGCACCTTAGCCGTTTGAGCTACAGGCACTGAGCCTATCATTTTTATTAGTAATTAATAATTGCACAAATAAACAAGATAGAGGTGTGAATTAATCAGGACCATTTATCTACGAGACTCTATAGGCATCCTGTCTGACCCTGGGTTGCTGCTGTAACAAAAATCCTATCAAAATAATGACTAAGCCATAATAAAAATTTATTTCTTGCTTACGTATCAGTAATAAGTGAGTAACAGGGTAGCGAGACATTGTCCTCCATACATTCATTTAGGGATATCAGCTGAAAGAGGCTCTGCCATCTTCAGCACGTGGCTTCTAAGGTCACCTTGGGTTATCTCCATCCCAGCCAGAAAAGAGGATGCAGAAATGCGTTCAGGGCTCTTTCCTGGGTGGGACTGGAAACAGCTCTCACTGCACTGGCCGGAGTTCAGCAGGAAGAGGAAGAGGACAGCGGCCACTGGGCCCAGCCACGGAGTGTTCAGGGGTCTAAAAGTGGATGAGACCTGTGGGAGGAGAAATCTCTCTCTATGTCTCTATCTATATAGACTCCAAACAGCAAACAAAATGGTAGAACTGAAATGAATAAATGTTTAAAAAATGAATAAATGAAAAAAATGTTTTAAAAAAAGCTAACCTTAGATTAGCTTCTCAGGCTGATACATTTGGTATACAAAAAGGTGTTATTGCGTGTGAAAGTCATTTGTAAGCTGAAAATTCTTTTTTTTTTTTTTTTTTTTTGAGACAGTCTCACTTTGTCACCCTTGGTAGTGCCGTGGCGTCATAAACTTCTGATTTCCCAGAACTCGCAGCTATGCCCAGTGATTGCTGAGAAATCATAGTCGATCATAAATGGGTTTCTCAAGGCCAAATAAATTCAAACATACAATTATAAAAACCTGCCCATTTTTGTTTTTTATTGCAAAGAAAGTTTTTAATTTGAAATGTGGGTACAATTTAATATATTTATTTTGACGCTGAGCAGGCGCTTTGAAAGTAGCAGGATCAGGGCCTAGAAAGGTCTTAAACAGTCCTATGGTTGATTTTGGTTGTTCTCAAAAGGTGCATGATGAAGGTAACTAAACGTGTTTTGCATTTTGAGCTTGAGTGTTTTCCTCCTTAGGCTTCTCTTTCCTTTTTCTTCTCTTTTCCCTTTTTAGTTTCTAATAATATATTTACTGCTGTGATATTCAAAAACACGACTTACACTGCATTGAATAACCCAGGTGCTTGGTCTGGTAGATGCCAGTGCCAGAGAGGAAAAGTGCCCAATTTTTTCAGTTGTCACGTTTCCCAGCTAGGCTTCAGTCTTCCTTCTGAGTCATTTCTGGCCTCTCAGACCATGGTTTTCTTTTCCAAAATTCTTCTATTCTCCTCAAATGAGACATTTCTGAATGGGTGTTTGGGAGACATATTTTGCAAAAACACTTATCACAATGGATTTCAGTTCTTCTGTTTTTTGCTCAGTTATACTCTTAGCTGCAGTCCTGCCAATTGGAATTTGATTTATCAATTATAAAGCAACTGTCCACGATAGCTCTAACAGGATTTTAATATAGGTTGGCGCTATGATGGAGACTTTCTCGAAGGAGATGGCTTCTGATGATTAAACATGGTAGGGATCTCTGAAAGTGGGGCGTGGGGAACCTCCAGAGAGGGGAGGAGGAGGGAGAGAACTAGTATTTATCGTTTCCATCTCAGTACCTGGCAACCTCCTCCTTCCAGTTGCTCAGGCCAGAATTCCTAGAGTTATACTTAACTCTGTTTTTCCTTCAGCAAATTCTGTTGTATCTGTCTTCAAAGTGCTTTCCAGGTCCCGTCGCTTCTCACAGCCTCTCCTTCGTCCACCCTTCCCTGAGCCACTAGCATCTCTCTTGCATTATTGTACTTTCTTCTGAACAAGTCTCTCTTTGCTTCTTTCCTTACCTTTCTCTACACAGCAACCAAAGTCTTAAACAAACAAATCAGGTCATCTGTCTCCTCTGTTCAAACTTATGTTTCTTCAAAAATGTTATATGTGAAGTTACCTGGTAGTCCAGTGGTTCTACCCCTAGTTATTAAGAGAAATGAAAACATGTCGGTGTAGAACTTGTACATGAATGTTCACAGCAGCATTATTCATAATAGCAAAAAAGTGGAAACAACCCAAATGCCCGTCCAGTGATGAACAGGTAATCAAAACATGGTATATACAGACAGTGGAATATTATTTGGCAATGAAAAATGAAGTGTTTATACATGCTATAACATGAATGAATCTGGAAGCCACGTGCTATGTAGAAGACAGGGGCAGAAGGCCACATGTTCCACGTGCGGTGTCGGCAAACCCATAGACACAGCAGGTGGATTAGTATGGCCAGAGCTGAGCAAAGAGAAATGGGGAGTGGCTGCCATTAGATACATAGTTTCTATTTGGGATAAGGAAAATGTTTCCAAGTTAAATACTGCTGGTGATTGCATAACTCTAAATATACTTTCTGCTAACTTGTATACTTTCTTTTTTAAAGGGGTAAATTATTGATACATGGTGTGTGAATGTTATCTCATCTTCTGTGGTGCCACCTTCTACTATTCTTCTCCTTCTTTAATTTCTTAAATTTTTTTCTGTTCCTTCTTTCTTTCTTTTTTTTTTAGAGACAAAGTCTTACTTTATCACCCTCAGTAGAGTGCTGTGGCATTGCAGCTCACAGCACCCTCCAACTCCTGGGCTTATATGATTCTCTTGCCTCAGCCTCCTGAGTAGCTGAGACTACAGGTGCCTACCACAATGCCCGGCTATTTTTTTGGTTGGGGTCGGTTTCGAACCCGCCACCCTATGTGGAACTAGTGCCCTACCCACGGAG
This sequence comes from Arctocebus calabarensis, assembly GCA_963573935.1. Classification (NCBI taxonomy): domain Eukaryota; kingdom Metazoa; phylum Chordata; class Mammalia; order Primates; family Lorisidae; genus Arctocebus; species Arctocebus calabarensis. The sequence goes on along the minus strand of CAUYON010194822.1, from coordinate 16,363 downwards.
CCTCAGGCACTGCCCTTCTGTTCCTTCTTTCTAACACACCCAGACTGGCCTCCATGCTGTTCTCTATTAGGGCAAATGCTTCCTGACTCATATCCTTTGTATTTGCTGTTCTCATAGAACTCTGTTTCCCCAGATACCTGCACAGCTAGTTCTCTGGCTTCCTTTTAGAGCCCTATTATTCTCAGGAGACTTTCTCTGATTCCCCTAAATTAGCACTTGCCGTCTCATTGTCTGCTGGCATTCCCTATTCCCTTCACCCAGGTTATTTTTCTCTGCATTGCTTACCATCATCTGATATAATATTATGTTTATTTTTTATCCATCTTCCTCCCTTAGAACGTAAACTGCCCAAGGCAGAGGCTTTGTTGTCTCCATTACTGTACCTGCAGTAGTGTTGACTGGATCTCTTGGAGATTTTGTGGCACAGGTGTTGTTCTGGGACTACAGTATCTTTGTGTAGAATGGTCAATGTATCTATCTGTTGCTACACTATAAATCATGGGCTTGAAAATAGTTGTCTAGGGGTAAAGTAATTATGGTTCAAAGGGTGGAATGGACTTCTCGGAGGTTACATAATTTTTGATTATGAGATAACTCTTGCTATGGTTTAGTACATTTTCCTACTGTTTAAGCCATTTGCATTATGCTAATAGACTAAGGTTTTCATGTTCTGAAGGATTCAAAACCTTTAGTTCTAGTCAGCCTTAATTTTCCACCTATCTGTTCTCTTTTCCTCCCCTTGGGACATTCTGAAGGTTTAATTTTGAAAGCACTTTCTGCCGGAAGATTATTGGCAAAATAAAATACATTTTTTGTAAAGCAGCTGATTATGTTGGGCCTTTAATTTGATTTTGGAGAGCCTGTTCATATATACCTACCTTGTGGTTATTTAGAAAGGCCAGGGGGTGTGGGGAAGAAAAGAAAGGAATATATATGCTTTAAAAAGCAAGTATTTAGTTTGAAGAGTCCTCAAGATATTTCTTCTACCCCTGTTAGGTTGAAGGTATTGTCACTGGCTGTGAATGCTGGAAATTGAAACGTGTGAGTCGCTAGGTGGCGCTGAAGTACCATTCTGCACACAGCCAAGCTTGAAGCACTTGTTATCTTGCTTCAGCTGACTGGGTTTCTAGGTGTCAGGGAAATTGTTTTATTGATAAAGGGCAGAGTGTAATATATTCCTCTCCACCCTCGGCAGCTATTTAATGCCCTGAAACATGCCCCTCTTATGGCCATGGCCTGTTAACTATGCTTATTTGGTGTAATAATTAGCAGAATTTCTCACTAACAGGGGTACTTACCAACACCTCCCATCTTTGCCATGTTTTTGTACGTGATGGATTGTTACATTCTGTGGAAGAAGTTGGGAAGGTCAAAGCTTGCCCTCTGTCTAACAGGGCTTCCTTCTGCACATTTGTTCAGAATGGGTTTATATTAACTTGCTTTTGAGCTTCTTCAAACCAGAGTTGTGTGTAACATAAACATATTTGAGCTTTTATGTAAGGGCCTAGTGAAGATTTGTAAACACAACACTGTTAATTTTCCAACTCGTGGAATGATAGGAAAATAAATGAGTAGCTGCCTGAGTTACTGGATGACACTTACCACTCAGAACTGTGTGTGTTGGAAGCGGGTCATAGGAACAGCAGGCCTGCCACAAGTACCACATTTTAGGTTAAAATTGGAGAAGAAAATTATACATTGAATTTTTATTTTTTCCATGGTTGTAAGTTAGGCTCCATTTAATTCTTTGTGGTTTTACAGGCCCTCTTAGACTCCTAATATTTCTATACCAACACTTTTAATGTTTACTTTAGAACATGGTCAGAATTAACTGACAGAAGACCAAACAGGAGAGGCGAGGAAGTACGTTAGCTGGACCCCTAGCTTACCCTCTATGGCCTTAGGCAAACTGTTCACCTTCTCTGTGCTTTGATTTTCTCATTTCTTAAAATTGAGAATATAATACCCACCTTTTTGGGCTCCTGTGCCAGGTAAAAATGAAATGAAATCTCTTCAGAATACCTTTCATACATTCAAAGCTCCAGATAAATGTAAGATGTCGCTTTAATTACCTAAGAAAGCCAAGAGGATTTTTCTTTGTTGATGGGGTTCAGGGTCTTATAGTTCTGCCTCTGGGGGGGGGGGGTGGTACCTGTTTCATATGCCCTGACCTGGCTTTGTTTCCAAATTTTAGTTCCATTCTGTTAATTATGTATTGAATGTTTTCACTTGGTGGTTCTGCCTTTACTTAAACCCCTTGTATATGTCTGGATTCAGTTGCAGGAAACAGAAAGAATGGAAGATAGGGAAAGGTTTGTATAAAGTCATCAGGGCAAGCAGAGACATGGGCTCAGGCCTCCAGAGTGGGCTTCTGGAACAGATGTTCCAGACGGGCTTGCCTGGTGAGCTGCTGAGCTGCCACGTTCAGGAAGGCTGGGAGTCAGGAAGCCACTCTGGGAAGTGCAGCCAGGAACCAGCGAGGTTCACCAGTACAACTGGCGTTTGATACCTACAGCGTTAATGGCTAAGGCCTGGAATGTTGCTGCAGCAAACCTTAGTGTTTCCATGATACAGTTGCCTGCAGAAAAAGTGAAAACAGCAAGATGACAGGCTCCATTTTACTTCTGCCTTCTAACTATCAACATAGGGACATGAATTGGTAGAGCCTAGTTGTCATCCATACCGTACCTGCAAAGGGGTATGGGAAATGTAGTTTTTACCTTTCCATTCTCTGCAGCATGGAATGCAAAAAAAAAAAAAGAGAGATTGGAAGGGTACAGATTGCAGGTCCACCATATTTACCCCCTCCCCCAGGGTGCTTAAAATCACACATCTTTGTTTATAAATAAGTCCTGCATTTACTGTCTAGCACAGGCGCTGACTCAGTGGCCCTCAGTAGACATGCTGTCACCGACACTGACTTCCGATTTCTGTGTAGGGCTCCACCTTTCCTGGCCTCTTTGTCTTGGCACCATATTCGATTTCAGGTCTGTTTACCTCCCTGTAACTTTGGATTCTTTTTCCTTTCCATTACCATCTCCTTGTTCAAGTCTGGCTCCTCTCTCTCTGCCTAGGCTTTTTCAGTGGTTTTCTTATCTGGCTTCAGTTTTTATTTTTGTTTTTGAATATAACCCCATTATAAATCAATTACAATTATTAAAAAAAAAAAACAGAACAGCAAAAAACATGCTTCCCTTGTGTTCTTGCCCTTCTCATAAACTTTTTGTGGCCCCTTGTTCCATTCCGGATGGAATCCAGACTCCTCAGCTTGCCTTCCGGGGTCTTCTGGAATCAGAGCACAATCTATCATTCTGGCCTTATCTTCTGTTTTCCCCCTGTTGAAACTGAATTTGAGCCAAAAGGTCTAAAGACTGATGTGTGAGTATCTTGTCCTTTCCTAACCTTTAGCTCAGCTCTTTCTTATTTATTCATATACTTGATCACTTTGGCATGTAGTTTTTTTTTTCCTTTCTTCACGCTCCTTAGAGCTCTTTTTACTAAGGCATTTTTATTTTTTTACCTGTATTGTTAGATTTCTTTTTATGACTACATAGTCCCTTCTTTTCAGGTAGACAGTATAAATATTTGTTACGGCTTGATTGATTTGTTGGTTTTTCAGGGTTTAGACATCTACTTACTTAGGAAAGGAGGGATAGTGGAGGGTCAGTGTGGGGGCTGAAGCAATACTCTTGCTGTGTGATTTTGTCCTTTTGATTTCTATTGAAAGGGCAAATTAACTATTTGCTTTGAGCAAACTAATGCTGAGTTTTGTGGATTTAGTATTTGCAAAGGCCCTGGGAGGGAAGACCCTGCAGTTGAGCTCCTGACCCGTCTGCCAGGCTGGTGAGCTCCTCGTCTGCACCACCACACAGCAGTTTGTTCAAATGTGGGTTGTGAAATAGCAGTGGAATTTGTCTGTGGTTTCTTGCCAGAGAGGAGGAGGAAGAAAGGGTTCTGTAAATCAGACATGCAAATTAGCAAGGCACATGAGCCTAAAGCAAATTACACAATAACCTCCAAAGAAATTCAGTCTGTCTTCTTTCTGCTTTTTGTTTTTGCAGAGTGTGGGTGAGAAAGCAGCTATTATATATTTGCTTTAGGCCAGAGGTTCTCAAACTTTTTGGCTTCAGGACCCTTTTATATTCCTACTTCAAAATTATTGAAGTCTCAAAGAGCTTTTGTTTAGATGTGTTATATCTATTAATCTTTATTGCATTAGGAACTAAAACAAAGGAATTAAACTTTTATTCATTTATAAATAGTAAGAGAGAAAGTCTATGTTAATACTTTCTCTTATAAAAAGTGACTATTTTGTAATACAAAAAAGCTAGCTAGAAGAGAAGCTTTTTTTTTACTTTTTTTGCAAATCTCTTTAATGTCTACCTTAAAAGAGGCCAGATTCTCATACCTACTTATGTGTTCAGTTATTGTAATATATTGTTTTGGTTGAAGTATATGAACAAAATCTAGCCTCACATAGATACGAATGGACTATTTGAATTCCTTCAGCTATTCAATGTGAATATTCTTTGATATTACATCAAAACTTGACAAATGATGGTTTTTTTTTTTTTTTTTGGTGACAGAGCCTCAAGCTGTCACCCTGGATAGAGTGCTGTGGCATCACAGCTCACAGCAACTTCCAATTCCTGGGCTCAAGCGAGTCTCCTGCCTCTGCCTCCCAAGTAGCTGGGACTACAGGACTGCCACAACGCCTGGCCATTTTTTGGTTGCAGCCTTCATTTTGTTTGGCGGGCCTCGGGTTGGACTCAAACCCACCAGCTCAGGTGTACGTGGCTGGCGCCTTAGTCCATTGAGCCACAGGTGCCAAGCCAAATGATGTTTTTTTTTTTTTTTTAAAGATTTTTTTGCAGTTTTTGGCCGTGGCTGGGTTCGAACCTGCCACCTCTGGCATATGGGGCCAGTGCCCTACTCCTTGAGCCACAGACACCGCCTTAAAGATTTTTTTAAAAATTTACAATAGTTATGTGTATTTATGGAGTAGATTGTGATGCTGTGATACATATATAAGTTGTGGAATGATTAAATCAAGCTGATTAACATATTAGTCACCATATATGCTTACCATTTCTTTGTGATGAGAAGGTTTGAAATCTACCCTTTTAGCAGTTTTGAAAAATACTTTATTATTAACTATAATCGCCATGCTGTGTGTTAGAACTTATTCTTCCTGTCTAATTGAGCTTTTGTGTACGCTTTGACTGACATCTCCCCTTTGCTGTCCACTTGACCCCCTGCCTCTTTGCCAGGCTCTGCTGCTTACCATTCTCTTCCTATGAGTTAGACTGTTCTAGACGCTGTGTACCGCGAGATCTGTGCCTGGCTGCTTCCACTGAGTGCAGTGTCCCCTATTCAAGGTTTGTCCATTACTGTTACAAAATGACAGAATTTTTTTTGTTTTTGTTTGGTACGGCTGAGTGTATATACCCTGTTTTCTTTAGACAAGTGATAATTTCTCACAAGTAGTTGTAGCGTAGAATCCAAAGCTGTACCAGTTAACTTTTCCTATACTATTATATTAAAATCTATTTATCTACTTTATACTTTGAATGGATCTCTAACCCATGTGTGATTTCATAACATCATGTAGATCTTCTGAATGTTGATGCCCTTGACTGTACAGCGTAAAAAGTCGTACTCATCAATGTCACTACTTATCTGAGGAGTCTTTTAGGTAGTAGGAAGCTGCCAAGCTCCAGGTGGCAAATACAGATTTTCCAAATTTCTGATTTTTGCTTAAAAACCTGAATTTTGTGATTGGCAGGCAGCAAGTATGGTCTGATTAATCAGAAGATTTTCAGCCATTTTTTTTTCTAAGTAAACATGATGTTCCATGGAGCTAATTCAGCCCCTAACTCAAATCAGACAAATGCTTTTCTCTGAGACATCCAGTTCGCTTTGGGATTTATCAGAAGTGCTTTAGGTGTACTTCCTGTTTTGTCATGCAGAAGACTAAAAATAACAGCTACTTAAAAAACTTCAAGATGTTATAAAATTAATAACTTTTACTGCTTCATCAAGGACACACTTAAGTGAAACTTTATTTTTCTCTTTTCATTGGAATGCATGGTAAAGAATAGAGTGAACACTAAGTTTTTGAGGTCCGTTGCGCAGCGTGGTGACTGTAGTTAATACTAAGGTCTATTTCAGAATTGCTACAAGAGGAGATTTTAAGTGTTATCTCTGCAAAAGAGTAATAAGTATGTGAGGGTGATGGATATGTTAATTAGCTTGATTAAATCATTCTGCAAACGTATACACACATCACAGTGTATCACATAAATATATGGAATTTATGATTTGTCAATTATAAGGAAAAAAAAAATAGTGGCTGCAGTTTCGTGCCAGTGGCTTGATTTATGCCATCGCACCTGCAGTTTTACCCACTATTCTGAAACATCAGTGGGAATGTCAACACAGTGCACAAAGCAAATAATGTTATTATGAAGATAGCATTGATGTTGTTGGAACCTTGGCAAACGACTGCGTTAGACCAATTAGGAAGATCTGAACAGTTAAAAATTCAAAGAGTGAAATAAGAGTTATGTCGGTTCTATCTTCCAGGCTGATTTCCTCTTTGCCTTGGAATGCAGGGTGAGCGAGACAACTGACAGAACATTTCCCTGCCATCCGTCTGGGGTTGCTGTTACCTGAGGGTTGGAATTCCTGGGGCCTGATCTTTTGAGTTAAAGAAGCACTGGGTGATTAAAAAAGCTGCCTTTGGTGATAATTAATGTTTAACTTAAACCATTGTGATGGCCGCTGTTTTCCTTGTTGTTTCTGTTAGGAAAATAATGACAAGTGTGCTGCCGAGCCCAGTGGTGTGAGATGCTGAGACCTCTAGAGAACCTCCCCTTGGAGACCTTTGTAAGGAAAGCCTTCTCTAAAAAGAACCTATTTTCGGCAACAAGGGAAAATTCTTTTAGTCGGTTGGTCTCATTTACAAGCCTTTGATTCTTTTATTTGTTGGCTTTCTTCTTTATTTATTTATATTTGGAAGGAAATCTTTCTGCTTCTTGAATTGCTGTGAGATCTCTCAAATAGCATCACCCCTTCACTGGCCTGAATGCAGCCTGGACTTGAGGCTGCAATTAACTGATCATGTAATAGAAGAATCCCAATTTTCCAGTTTCTTTTTTTAACTTCTTGGGTGGTTGGGGCCCATCATTGAAACAATTATTACATTTACTCAAGAGTTTGTCCTTTCTATTAAAAAAAAAAATTCCATCTCAAGTGCCTTGCGGTGAAGAGGAGGAGATTGTGTAACTGGAATCTCCTCTTAACTGGTCTCTATTGTTAAAGAAGACTGATCCCTTTGTGTTTTGGCTTGGCACACAGAAACGGTTTTAATTTAACAGTTCAGTTCCTTTAATAGATCAATTCTCTATTGTGTTTTGAATTTGGTGCGCTCCCAGTTCACTCTCTAGGCTATGGGCTTCTTTGGAGAAATTGGGGCGAGGGTGCCAAAGAGGCATTTTGGTTATGATTTATAGTCTTATCTCAAGCCTCTTGTTAATTAGCCCCAGACCTGGAAGGTAACTAGCATTTGTAAATGCCTGCTGTGTGTCAGACACACCCTCTTCTAATCCTTCTGGAGACTTCCTGCTACATCCTGAACCCGTGCCCTTTTCTCCATTAGCATAGGCCAAGCCATCATCTTTCTCTCTTGCCTGGACTTCTGTCCCTCCAGTCTGGTCTTCTTGCTTCAACTTACCACATCCCTCTCCCTCTCATAATCTAGTCTCCACACGTAAGTTGGACTCATTTTAAAAATGTAAATGAAATTGTGTCACCTCCCGCTTAAGGCTGTTCAGTGACTCTGTTATACACAGAATGAGACCCTTCTGCTACTCTGGCCACCAAGCCCAGCGCCACCTGCCTCTCTTCTACCTATCTCTGAGAACTTGTTTACTGCCCTCTGCTTGCTTTTCCAGGCCCAGGCTCTGCCGCCTTCTCTCTTTCTCTGGAAGCCACCAGGCTGGTTCTTCCCTAGACCTTTGTACCACTTGTTGTTCCTGCTTGGAACACCCTTTCCCTACATCTTTACTCTGGGCCCAGCTTCTTGTGATCTGTGACTTACCTGAAATGATGCCTGCTCAGTGTGACTTCCCTGACAAGCCAAGTTACAGCAGTCTCCCTCTATTGCCTCACTAGATTTTATTTTCATTAAATCACTGGTTGCAGTATAGAGTGAGACTATATCTAGATTATTTGGGTTGCAATCATAGCCTTGCCACTTACTGGTTTTGGGGCTCTGGATACATTGCTTTAACCTGACAAGGCTTTAGTTTTATTCACTATAAAGTGGACATAATAATATTATATCTCTTCATTGTGATAATTCAATAAGATAATACTTATAATCTCTTATAATGGTTCTAACACATTGTACATAATTAAGAACTGTTAGCTATTAATATTTTAATGTAATGATATTATTAAAATTATTTCATAGTTTATTATTTATATATTTGGTGATTTTTCTGTCTCTTCCTCCTAGAATATAAGCTTTATGAAGGAGGGACAGGTGTAAATGTAACAGATAAGGTTCCATTTACACCTGTTACATTTCCACCTGTCTCTAAAGAGCCTAGAACAGGGCTTGGCACATAGTAGGCAATCACAAAATCTTTGCTAATTATTAAAATCTGAAGTATCATAGTCTTGTTTTACAAATTGAGTAATCAAGATTCTGAGAGGTAAAGTACCTTACCCTGGGAATTAGGCTGATTCCCGATTCCAGAGACAATATTCTTTCCATGGTGCCACAAATACGTAAATGGATATTTCTTTATTTCCTATTCTGTCATGCTTAGCACATGATTTTCGGTTGCCTTTTAATGTAAATTTTGACATGAGGTCAAAGCCAAGAGTTTGGCCCAGAGACAAGTTAGGAAAGAAAGATAAACACACCTACCAGATTCAAGAGGTGGAATCAAAGTTCTTGTGACTCCTACCTTGGAAATGGGCAGGACCGTGATCTTGGGGTTGGGCTGCCTGAGGAATGGAAAGGATCCCTCAGGTTATCAGCCCTAACTTGGGCCCTTGTACTTGTGCTGTCATCTTTGTCATCTTATTCTAGTTGGTAGAGGCAGAAGTTGAAAAATTATGGTGTTGGGTCCTGCACCCTCTAGAACAGTGGTTCTCAACCTGTGGGTCGCTACCCCTCCCTTTGAAGGGTCGAACGACCCTTTCACAGGGGTCACCTAAATACTGCATATCAGATATCTACATCACAATTCATAACAGAAGCAAAATTACAGTTATGAAGTAGCAGTGAAAATAATTTTATGGTTGAGGGTCACCACAACATGAGGAACTGTCTTGAAGGGTTGCGGCATTAGGAAGATTGAGAACCACTGCTCTAGAAAATAGTAGGCTTGAATCTGGCTTGGTCCCTGGCACACATAATTATGGTACATGGTATATAGTGGCGTTTTTGACTCATTCTTTTAAACAGTGTGTTTGTTTGTTGTTGGTTGGTTTTGTATGTGAGCATAGCACAGAGGTAGAAATGCAGGATTTGGAGGTTGGCAGATCAGGGTTCAAACTTCTGCTGTGCCACTTCTTGGCTGTGTCTTGGCGCGTTGCTCTCTAAACCTCAGTTTCCTCGTTTATGTCATGGGGGGTTCATGTGACAATTAAAAGAGAGACCTTGTCTAAAGTGTCCTCTGTGTATTTCCAGGTTGACTTTTTTGAGAATCTGATAGACGCTCTCCTAGAAAAGTGCTTGTATATGCAGATTTTTGCTTAAAATCTCCTAGGGTTCATACAGCCTCTGGAATCTAGTTGAAGATGCTGCACCAGACCAAGGTCCTTATGTAAAAAGCTTGTGGGTTTTTCTTTCTCCCCTTTTCACAGTCTAGGATGTAGACTAGAGCTTGGCTTCCTGCAGTCTCTTAATAATGAATTTTTGGATCTCCATAATCACTTTGAGCTCTGTGTTTGGTTTCCTTTGCCCAGGACCTGTGACAGTGCCAGCTCCTAAACTAGTCTGGACATGTCAGTAGCCATTGCACTGTGGCAAGGAATGCCTGAGCCTGTGGTTTTGCCTTAGGTAAACTGTAGAGGTAAACTCACGGAATGTTTGGAAAATGCTTTCAGTTTATAATAACATGTAAATGACAAGACCCAACTATTGAAGAATGGCAACTCAAAAAGTGTTTGGGCACTCCAGAGTGGGTATGGCCATTGCAGTGTGTTAAATTTTGCTGATACATCTTATAGAATATAAAATCTTAGGGCTAGAAAGTCTTAGAGATCCTTTAATCTAATTCCTCCAGATTGATTAAGTTGTTTGTGCAAGATCATGTAACACTTTAGTGGCAGATCTCAGGGGTGTGTAACTCTCACAGCCTCATGGTCAATTGAATATTCTTCAGCTCCTCTAACACCAGTAACTGGCTGGGTATGGTGGCACACTCCTGTGATCCTAGCCCTCTCGGGGGCTAGGGTGGGAGGATCCTTTGAGCTCAAGAAATTGAGACCAGCGTGAGCAAGAATGAAACCTCATCTCTAAAAGAAAATAGAAAAATTAGCTAGGTGGTGTGGCAGGTGCCTGTAGTCCCAACTACTTGGGAGGCTGAGGCAGGAGGATCACTTGACCCCAGGAGTTTGAGGTTGCTGTGAACTAGGTTACTCTAACTTGGGGCAACAGAGTGAGAATCTGTGTCCAAAAAAAAAAAACAAAACCAAAAAGCAAGACAGCAGTCACTTCATAGTAACTTTATGGATGGACTTCTGTGTGGCTTAAAAACCTTCAAGACAAAGTGCGGCCGTTTTAATGCCGAGTGACACTCGTTACCATGTAGAATTGGCTTATTTATTTGTGAACATTTATTCTTGACTCTTATTCGGTTCTCCCAAAATGTAGCCCCTGTTCCTGGCAGACAGGAATGTTGTCTGTCTCATTCTACTAGTATTTACTGAGCCTTGTGTATACTACGTATGTAATAAAGTTTGGTTGAAAGAATGAATAAGGAGTTTTGCTTGGTAGTTCTAACCAGTGTCAGAAGTTTGACTCATCTTTTGTTTATAAAATTTTTTATTTTTAATTATTGTGGATACATAATAGTTGTATCACCCCATTTTTATTAGTAATTTAATGAACAGACCAGGTGTGGTGTCTAATTCCTGTAATTCTAGCGCTTGGGAGGGCAAAGTGGAAAAATAGTGGAAGGAATTCCAGACTACTCTGGGCAACATAATGAGACCCCCCTCTTCCCTAATAATAACAACAACAAAAATCAGGGCATGGTAGTGGTCCCAGTTACGTAGGAGGTTGAAGCAGGAGGAGGAGAATTTCATGAGCCCAAGAGTTTGAGGTTGCAGAGAGCTATGTATGATGACATCACTGTAGCAAAATTCTGCATACACAAGCACTTTTCTAGGAGAGGGTCTATCAGATTCTCAAAAAAGTCAAAAGAACAAACAACAACAACAAAAACTACTGCATATCAGACACTATCTCAAACATAGAAAGAAATGAATGGGATGTGGTCCCCAGCTTCAAGGAGTTGTTGTCTAAGTACCAAACTAACGAAATCAAAAGTAGCTGACCAAATTGGGCTGCTAGTGTGATATTAAAATCAAATTTGATCACATACCCCATTACTTCTCATGTCTTTTACCTCCTTTGCTCATTTAAATGTCTGATTTCTGTTGATATTTGAGTTCAGGTTTTAGGTTCTGTTGATCAGCAGTTTGTAATTCTGGTTAATCATCACTTCACCTGGAGGGCTTTAGAAACAACACTTGGGCATCCATACCCTATTCTGGGAGTTATAAACCCAAACTGAGGTGGAACCTTGGAAGCTGTATTGAAAAATACTCCATAGGCATTTGTAATGAGCATCAGAAGCTAGTTAGATACCACTGCTTCATGAATGCTTGGTCTTAGAACCTGGGCCTAATATTCTACATTAATAGCATCTCGCTCTTCCTTAAAGATTTTATGTACATTACAGTGCATGGTTCTGTTCCAGGGGGCCCTGCAAAGTCAAACAGTATGCTGTCTGTGTACTTACACTTTGAAAACTCTTTAAAATCATGTAGACAAATGAGTGTTAAACATCAAAACTAAATAATAGGGCGGTGCCTGTGGCTTATCAAGTAGGGTGCTGGCCTCATATATCGAAGGTAGCGGGTTCAAACCCAGTCTCAGCCGAAGTGCAAAACAGAAAAATAGCCAGGCATTGTGGTGGGCGCCTGTAGTCCCAGCTGCTCTGCAGGCTGAGGCAAGAGAATCAATCACCTAGGCCCAGGAGTTGGAGGTTGCTGTGAGCTGTGTGACGCCACGGCACTGTACCGAGGGTAATAAAGGGTGATAAAGTGAGACTCTGTCTCTACAAAAAAACAAAACAAAACAAAACAACAACAAAAACTAAATAATACACATTCGTAAACTGTAATACTTCCATTTGGTTATTCTTATATCTTTTTGCATGTGGATGAGCTTTCTAACTGTATTCAGCGCATGGGTTGAGTATGGATTGGTTACATGGCAATTTTCAAGAGTGTGTGGGGCGGCACCTGTGGCTCAGTGGGTAGGGCGCCAGCCCCATATTTACTGAGGGTGGCAGGTTCAAACCCTGTCCCAGCTAGCTAAGACAGCAATGAGAATTGCAACGAAAAATAGCTGAGCATTGTGGCAGGCACCTGTAGTCCCAGCTACTCAGAGGCTGAGACAAAAGAATTGCTTAAGCCCAAGAGTTGGAGGTTGCTGTGAGTTATGATTCTACTGCACTCTATCGAGGGCAACAAAGTGAGAGTCTGTCTCAAAAAAAAAAAAAGAGCGTGTGCTTTTTTGTGCTCTAGTGTGATTTTCCAGGATTTCTCTTCCCTGAGTTGGTGGAAAGATAGGCAGGCAGATCTCAGCAGACCTGAAAATAGGTGAGCTGTCAAGGTGTTGGCAGTGATAGGCTCCTCTGGGTGGGACTCAGGGCAGCCTACCAGCAAAAAGGAGGGCAGGCTGAAGTGAGTTCACATTTGAGCTTTACTTATTATAATTGCTGCAGTGCTAAATTGGGTGTGACAGATGTAACGGGTAATTGCCAAGTAGTTTTCATTACCAGTCATTAAATCGAAAAATGATATTCGTATGTTAAAAAACAAAACGACTAAAGAAAAAGAAGTTAGGCTGTATTTGGAGTTAGAATTCAGATACTGCAGATATGTTCACGGATATCTAAACCCTTTCAACGTGTCTGTTAACTCATTTCTATCGAGATGGTAGTTACATGTGGGTGCCGTGTAGGGAGAAGTGGGGAGGGGTTGAGGTTTATGAGAAACTGTGAAAGAGGTTAGGATTGGGAAGCAAACATTTTTTCTTAGAGGAGCGGTAACTATTAAGTCTTTGGCTAACTCATTGCTCTAAATGCTTGGGTTAGAGCTAAGCTCTATGACATTATCATAGCTTATATAGTCCTTACATGCATGGGACCAGTCTCAGCAGATTTTGTTCATTAGTAACTTGATGGGTTTAATGAAACTATTTTAAAAAAGAATATTGAAGCACAGTAAAACCTAAGGATCATATGACTCTCTGGGGAGTCAGTGAGGAACAGTGCAGAGCATCAGGGCACGTGAAGGATCTTTGCCTCCTTAGTGCACTCTTTATTCCCAGTTAAATAGAAGAGTGCATTGCCCAAAGTATACACAAAATCTGAGTGAAAGAAGAAAGGGCAATATACTTGCTCTCTGCTTTCAAGGAGCCTGCATGCTACTGGGACAGACCAACAAAGTGCCCAGGATTGAGGGTGCTGTGGTGATAGAATGGCTGGGACTGGGCCAGTTTGAGGATGAATTGATAAGAAAGAGAAAGCTGTGCAAAGCCTGTGGGCGGAGTAATGTTCCTAGAGGAAAGGAAGGCTCACGGGGTTTAAGGACTGTGAAGAGGGGGAGACTTGTTAAGATTAGGAAACATAGTTATGATAAAGAGTATGGGTTTTATTCTGTATGCAACTGGAGCCGATTAAGAAGGTCAAAGCTTTGAGGCAAGGGCATGACGTGATTTGATCTGCCTCTGAAGAGGTTACCTTGCCGTGGTGACCAGACGGTGGGCAGTGGGCAAGAGGAGGGCCAAGGGGAGGCTCTTAGAGTGTTTCTGGCCATAGATCACGGTGGTTTGCCCCAAGAGGATAGCAGTGGAGATGCGAAGATTTGGATGTACAGTATTTGGAACTGTTCAGTGGTCTCAGAGGCATGCATACAAAAAGAAAAAGTTGGGGGGCAGTGCCTATGGCTCAGTCAGTAAGGCGCCGGCCCCATATACCGAGGGTGGCAGGTTCAAACCCAGCCCCGGCTGAACTGTAACAAAAAAAATAGCCGAGTGTTGTGGTGGGCGCCTGTGGTCCCAGTTACTCGGGAGGCTGAGGCAGGAGAATCACCTAAGCCCAGGAGTTGGAGGTTGCTGCGAGCTATGTGACGCCACAGCACTATACTGAGGGCAATAAAGTGAGACTCTGTCTCTACAAAAAAAAGAAAAGAAAAAGTTGAGGCTCAACGTCTGTGGCTCAACGGGCTAAGGCGCCAGCCACGTACACCTGAGCTGGTGGGTTCGAATCCAGCCTGGACTCGCCAAACAACAATGATGGCTACAACCAAAAAATGGCCGGGCATTGTGGAGGGCGCCTGTAGTCCCAGCTGCTTGGGAGGCAGAGGCAGGAGAATCGCTCGAGCCCAGGAATTGGAGGTTGCTGTGAGCTGTGATGCCACGGCATTCTATCTAGGGGGACAGCTTGAGGCTCTGTCTCAAAAAAAAAAAAAAAAAAGGAAAGTTGATACATACCCACAGGCACATTTCTTTTTTCATGATGGATCTTCTTCAGAAGTGCTGGATTATGAGTTTATTTGCCATAACAATAATTGAGTATTATTTTTGAGCTCCAAGAAGTAGTAAGAGAGGAGAAGGTGAACTGTGCGTATGGCATGCTGTTAGAGCTCTGTGGTTCTAGGCATCTTTGACAGCTTAGATTCAGGGGGTAATGGTAATACACACTGTGTATCTATTGATAGATCAGACCATAGTTAAAATAAAATGAGAAAATTTGACTCTAGCTCTTGAATGAAATAGGATCCAAAAGAGATGATCTCAAATCTAGTGTATGAAATAATGTGCTTTCCTGTAAACACAAGCATCAGTTATGCATTTAGAATGTCTGGATTATTCTACATTCCTTTGGACTGCTGTGGGTTCAGTGACACTCTTACATAGTCTTCATACTCTAAAGTTTTAATAGGTAGCAGTCCGAATAGTGTGGAAGAACATAAAAGAGAAGTGAATTGCTAATAGCTGGTACTCTGAAACCATTCACTTTAAGTCAGCCTGACCTACTGCGAGGATTTAAGTAGGCAGAGAAAGGCACACATCTTCAATTTCTAGGCTAGCAGCATTTGATTTACAACCTGCATGTCTTGTTGGGGGGAGCTTGTTATCCATGACATCACTTTACCGGCCTGAGAAAAAGTAGGTGAAAATGGTTCTGCTATT
Source organism: Arctocebus calabarensis (assembly GCA_963573935.1). Taxonomy (NCBI): domain Eukaryota; kingdom Metazoa; phylum Chordata; class Mammalia; order Primates; family Lorisidae; genus Arctocebus; species Arctocebus calabarensis. Next base: position 852 of record CAUYON010194822.1, on the reverse strand, counting down.
ATTAGAAGAAGCAAAGCAAGACAGAAGGTTCCTCTCAATGGAATATACAACCAATATTTGCGAACTTAGTTTGATTTTGGTAGTCACAGTTCCCCTGAAATGTACCTCAGCTAGAGGTCACCCACTACCACTCATTTTACAGATGAGGAAACTAAGGATTTGCCTGACATTAAACCAGAGGTCCTCAAACGACTGCCCACATGCGGCCTGCCTGGTGTTTTTGCCGCCTCCGCTGCCTGTCCTGCTTAGCAGCTGGGCCGCGGTGCGCATGTGTGGAATGTCCGCCGCACTCCCCTTCTCCCTGTCTTTCAACTCCTCCTCTCAGTCTCAGGTGAGACTGAGACTCGTGATCGGACGAGTCAGGAGCTTGCCTTTGCAGAGCCTGCTGCCTGAGGACCGAGGTAAGAACAAGTTAGGATTTTTTTTTTGAAGTTAGAAGGTCTATTTCTTTTTATTTTGCAGTTAGTAGGGTCTTTTTTGCGGTTAAGGGGCGGCCTTTTTTTTTCTGAAATTAGGAGGTCTTTTTTTTTTTTTTGCAGATAGGGGATGCCTTTTTTTTTTTCATTTTAAATATTGTATTCCCTTTTTTTTTTTTTTTGCAGTTTTTGGTCAAGGCTGGGTTTGAACCCACCACCTCTGGGAGCCCTACTCCTTTGAGACACAGGTGCCATACCCATTTTGTTTTTTTACTTCAAAGTAAGATATGTGCAGTGTGCATAGGAATTTGTTCATAGTTCTTTTTTTAAAACTATAGTCCGGACCTCAAACAGTCTGAGGGACAGTGAACTGGCCCCCTGTTTAAAAAGTTTGAGGACACCTGCATTAAACACTCGGTGTAGATGACCCTGTTGG
>CAUYON010194821.1:0-11856 GCA_963573935.1 Arctocebus calabarensis | reverse complement strand
CTGTAGTCCCAGCTACTCGGGAGGCTGAGGCAAGAGAATCGCTTAAGCCCAAGAGCTGGAGGTTGCTGTGAGCAGTGTGACGCCACGGCACTCTACCCAGGGCGATAAAGTGAGACTCTGTCTCTACAAAAAAAAAGAATATATTTTACAGTTTTAAATATGTGTATATATATATATATGTATATATATATTTTTTTTAGACAGAGCCTCAAGCTGTCACCCTGGGTAGAGTGCCGTGGCATCACAGCTCATAGCAACCTCCAATTCCTGGGCTCAAGCAAGTCTTTTGCCTCCACCTCCCAAGTAGCTGGGACTACAGGCGCCCGCCACAACGCCCATTTTTTGGCTGCAGCCGTCACTGTCGTTTTGCAGGCCTGTGTTGGATTCGAACCCGTGGCTAGTGCCTTAGCCTGTTGAGCCACAGGTGCCGAGCCACAGTTAGATATTTTTTATTGGCCGTGGATCTAATTGCCTCCAGTCTAACAGATAACTAAGGCCATTTATTTCTTCACTTTTATTATTACATAAGATTTTGATCATCACAGGCAAAAAGCCATCCAACCTCACTTAAAAGGCTGTCCCAATTACATCCCTACAATTCACCAACCCCAAACCTACCACTGGCATTTCCTGTCTACATCTTTGCTCAGGCTGTTACCTTGGCCTGGGAGGTCCCACCTTACATCCACAGCTATGAAAATCCTAGTCATCAGAGACCTAGTTTTGATCAGTTGATGCAAAAGGCCTTCTAAGGCACCCTGCTAACTAATCTTTCTCATCTTTGCTCTCATCATTTCTACCTCTATTACGGCTCTCATTTACTTATGCTCTAATCATCTTTCATTGTGTATGTGTCTGTTTCCTAATTACAATGGAAAGGGAGGGAGGCACAACATCCAATGTCACCCACTCATTTGTCCCTTTTTTGGTCTGCCACATCTTGAACAATGTTACCTGTGAGGTACAAATGAATGCTAAATTGAGAACAAAGAGTAAATTACTTCCTCCTTTATTATTTTTATTCTATTATTCTATTTGTTCTTTCTGTACTTACGATTTATCAGTTCTCTCATTCCATTTTTGAGGTTTATCAAATTGTGTAGGATGGAACAAAAAAATTGATTCTGACTTGCAAGTCTAATGAGAAACCCACTTAAAAATAAGTACTGTTGACTGACTGCAACAGGAAGCTGGCAAATGTGGAAAAACTACTACCTGCCTTAAAGTATGCTGCCAAAGGGAGAGTAGGTGCCATTTGTAAACTGCCTTTCTCAAAACTTCAGATTTTGAAGCACATACTCTGTAACTCTTTGATTAGTTCTCATTTCCAAAAACTTAAGTTGAATTTATCACTCTTGGTTTGAATGTATAAGCAGATTGTTTTTCCCTCTGGTCGAATTCACAAGTTCCATGTGCATTTACCCTGCATGTCCTCTCGCTGGAGGCATACATACCCTGTACCACTTCATTCTACTTCACAGCTTAGGAAACTGAGGTTCAAAGAAATTAATCAGGGAAACAAAAGCATGGATAATCTCAAATATTATTTGTATGTTTCACTTGTGCTGTATCTATTTCCTTCTATCTTAATTTAGGTGTATCTCACTTAACAGTCTAACTGGTTCAACTGTTTTTTAAAGACTTCCTTAGTTGTCATGCTAAAATGTATAAGCAAGAAGCAAGTCAAGGGAAGTCATTAAGCCTAGATGGGTGTCAGTTCTACAGCAAGTAGTTGACCAAAAAGAAAAAATTAAGCAAATTTTGTGGGGAAATATCACAGGAATGGAACTGGAGGCAAGACTTGCTAGGTGAAATAATTGTCTAGTCATATCTAGTTAACCACCAAGCATTACCTCTGGGACAGAGGCTGCCAGAGAAGGAAAACAACTCTGTAAGTCAAACTACACTATCACTATGTCAGAGTACCTCCTCTACTAAAGAGCTCACTTTCATAAGTACCCTTTTTTGAGGATGTGTCACCTAATTTAACTTTTAAGAAATGTATGTTAACATTTTTCCTTAAAACAAGGCACCTCTGTAGTTAGGAATGCTAACTGATCATGAACAAGTAGTAGGGGGAGTGGGAAAGGAGGAAGTGAGGAGGGCAAGAAAAAACTTAGTTAAGGAACTAAATTTTCTCATGAAAGTATAATGCAACAGAATCTGGCAGAGCTTTATGCAATGATGGTAAGTTTCTATTATCTGCACTGTCCAACATGGTAGCAAAGTGGCTAATGTAACTGAGGGACTGATATTTTTCATTTTATTTAATTTGTTTAAAGTGAAATTGCTGTATGAGGCTAATGGCTACTATTTTGGACTGTGCAGACCTAGAGTGTGGTTAATTAGGAGTCCATGAATGAGCTTCAGGGGAAAAATGCAGGACCCAGAATCAAATGTGAAATAAGAGAGGAGGGATGGACGCTTGTATGCTTGAGCTTTTTTCTGTAAAGTGTAGAAAAGGTTTTATCAGATTCTTAAAGGAGTGTAGATCTCAAGAAATGATCACTACATGCTACATGACATGCTACGTGTCTGCACCATAGGTTACATGTGATCCATTTATATAGCTCATAACACCCTCAAGACTTTCTGTCTTTATTTGGCACCACTATTTAACCTTTCCCTCCCTCACCTGTGAGACTATGAACTTGGACCATAAACTGTGATTGTTCAGTGAACAGCCTTACTCATGGGAAACTGCTAATCCCAGGAAGTGAGGATAATGATTTGTTTTTTGTTTTGGCTAATTTTGTTTAATTTTTAAGGGTTAAGCATAGATCTACCTATAATAAGGCACTTATTTGAAAAAGGCACTAAAAATGCTTCTTGACAATAAAGAAAAGAGTGGGGAATGTTTAAGACAGCACTTTGAAGGATAGAATTAAAAAACAAAGAAATGGATAATAGGTACAAAATAAGAATACTTTGAATTACAGCTGTATATTTTCAGAAGATAAATCATGAAAGGAATGAATTTGAATATGTGTGTTAGAAAAAATACATGAAAGCAGGGAAATACAAACCAATTATGATCTGCAATATCCTTATACCTCTCTTCCAATCAGTTAAGAAAGCAGGTATCTTTACTTAACAGCAGACAGGAATAGAGGCTGGAGAACTTCTACATAAACTCAGGGAAGGGCTAGTATACAAACTCCATCCACAAGGCACAAAGTCACAGAAAATAACTACTTGACTATTAGAAAAGTTAAGTAAAAGGAGCGGTGATTTCCCAAGAAGATTATTTAAATAGGGCAGCTATATGTCTGGCATTTAGGACTCAACTAGATTAGAGGCTCCCAAATGCCATTCTACAGGGAAGTTGTCACCAGCTCAAAATGAGAAAAAAAAAAAAACCCTTACCAGCACCACTGTAGGCAGTTCTTCATAAAGTTCAGTTTATCCCATGTAACTATCACTTCTCTTGCCAATTTATTCCATGTAACTTCACTTCTTTTGTCAATTTATCCCATATAACTATCACTTCTCCCAGTTTGCCCCTACAAAGGTGTTGAAACTGACTTTTCTCATGGAAAGCTTTCCAAGCACAGACTTACTCCACCCCTCACTACCCATGCCCCTTCTGCATCCATGCCCAATGAACTCTCCACTCAGCTTCTATTACACACACAGCCCCCAACCTCTCCACTGCCCAGAATGCCAGCAAAGTCACCAGACACCTTCCAATGGCCAATCCAAGAGATTCTTCTCCATCCTTATCAGAATGCCCTAAGGCACATGCAGCCCCAAAGTGAATAAAGAGAAAAGTGTGTCTCTTAGGACTTCACTGTATAAGGTTTCACTTCACACCCTTAGGTTTCACTGGTATATCCACCTGAGGCTTAGCTTGTAGACAGGAAATGCTCTATGTGTGCAGCCATTTGTGGGGATGGATATACATGACCTAAAATCTAGGAAGGGTGTTCAAGTCTTCAGAGACCCAATTGGGAATGTGTCTTATACACACACATAGCTAGAGGCACTGGTGGTACTTGGGGCCTTACCCAGGACTCACCATCCATTACCACCTCTATTAGGTCTAAAGAGCCTGGCAGTGACCCTCTTAAAAATATTTTCTGTGTAATCATGAAGCATAAAACTACTTTGACAATAGGTTTGGCTTTCTCTCCCCTGCGCCCCCTTTGCTCTCGTCAAAGACAGCTCCTTCTCCTGGAAAGCTCTTAGTGAAGGTATTTCAACAAGGTTGAAGTCCTTACCCCTTCCTGGGCTAAAAAAGCCCAGTGATTTCTAAAGTCCACCTCCACCTTCTCACATGCTGGGGCCAGACAAGAATCTCCAACCCATGTATGGTATGTTCCTCTGGCACCCTGATAATTCAAATTCAACATATCTAAACCCACACTAATTATTTTCCCTATTTCCAGAATCTTTCTTCTTTCCTCTTACCCACTTCATTCATTCACACACAAAAAATGTGTCCACTTCCCTCCCTACCCATCACCATTATATTGTTGGCTGAAATAACAAATGCTATGGCTTTAAACATTAGCAGCCACTATTTACTGAATATCTAGGTACCTGGCATACAGCACCTTAAAAATACACCTGAGAGTTGGGCACTATCACCCATGTTTTTTTACAGATCAATACATGGAAGTTCACCAAGACTAAATAACTTTCCTAGGTCTAATTAAACAGGGCAGGTCAAACATATATCATCTTCACTCCCACCAGATGACAGAAAAGGACTAAAAGATGTACAAATCAAATAAAGATACCAAGAAGGAACAGTTATATATGCAAGACAGCAACAAAATTTAGAAGATGGAAAAGCAAATGGTCCGATAGTGACAGAGCCGAGATAACACAACCCAGTGTAAAGAGCAGTACCCAATGACAAGAAAGCCAATTCCCACCACAGAGCTAGGAGAGAACTAAATAGCACACAGGCTGTTTCTGGGGCTTTTTGAAACAGGGCTGAAAGCTCAAGGAATCTCCCAAAGGCTGTGGACCCCATAACCACCCCCTTTTGCCACCTTAGTAGAAAATGAAGAGCAAACACAAAGGAAAGCAGAGATAGAGGGACAGGCTACATAGAAAACCTAAACAGGCTCCCTTCCTCAACTTATCCCTCCCCTCAGTATATAGTGTCCCAAAAGGCAGATCCCCAAATGGCATGATTAGCTCCAGGGGAAATGAGGCGCCCAAGGGAAAACCTTTCAGGTACTGGAGGGAGGTGAAGAATCAAAAAAGATTCAGATGTCATCTCCTCACCACTAAACCTTGTAGTCCATAAACTAAAACCAAAACACCAACTTCTAATCCCAAAGTTTCAAAACTGTGTTGAGGTACCAAAAAGCATCGTGGCATATTGTAATTTTTTGAGGGAAACACAGATAATCAACATTTGTAGAGTACTGCTCGAGGGAGTTCACAGTTTCAATATGAGATCACATCACATGTACCACATTCCTTTCGATGACATCACACCTTTGTGAAGCTGGGTTTTCCAGGACTGCTGTGATAAAAATCAAATACTGACCACATTAATGTGGATTATGAAGGTGACAGCCATTTGCTTGACAACTATTTCTAAAACTTTATTTAAGAATACCAGAATTCATTCCAAAGAACACTGCATTCATCACCCTGTGGTCCCCAAGAAGTCCCAGTGACTTCTACATTCTGCCTGTATGTTCAGATACATTCATCTGATCAAACACACACATGTGAAACTTCACATACTACAGCAAGTCACCTAGCTGCATGAGTAGCCCTGCTGATGATTTCTAACTTTTTCAAACCTGGTAGAATCGTTTAAACACTCCTATCTGTTAGAGTTCTTCATAACAAAGTTCCAGAAATAGAAGTCTGTAAGGCTTTTTTTTTTCTGGCTTCTCTAACACTGTTAACACAGCCTCTCTTATGGGGACTAACCTTCTGGAAATTACACTACCTTCTGTACCCCAAAACCTAATCAAATTCACAATAACTTAGAATTAAAATCCATTAGTTAGTTCAGCTCCTTTATATTGCCCTGCTATCCTTCAGGACTGGGTAAAGAATGTGCCAATCTATCTAGCTGTTCTATACTGTCCCTTCATCCCATAGGCAACAGCATACATCTGCAGCACATCAGGCCTAAGACAAAAGTGGAGCTTGTGTCCACAGACTCCAGGCATGGCAATGAGCTGTGAAGTCTGGACTTCCTACTTTACTTCTCAATTTTTTCCAAAATACATACCCAGTCTCTATCCAGCACATGTGGATCTGGCTGTTACCTTACTTACATCCATTTACATCTAGTCATCCTCCCTATGTTCATGATAAGTAACAGTATTCAAAAGCCTAAACTTACCATGGTCAAAAATTAACAAATGGAAAAATCCAGCGTGTGTAAAATACCCAGAGCAACTTCACAACATGTACAGTATCAAAAGTCCTGCCAACAAACAGAGATGTCTCCTTCAAGTTACCTAACTAGCCTGGGCACCCTCAGGCTCCCTGGGACTGCCCCCAGCCTCCGCTCCCTCTACCTACATATCTAGGTGGTTTCAGGTCTCCTCCCTCAGGTATCCAGACCTTCCATTTGCACCATAACTTTCCACTAAACTCCTTGAGGCAGTTTTTGAGTTCATCCCCACCCTCCCCCAAAAGATCCCTTAATAAACATTCTCTGTTGATGACCTACTTAGTCACAAGTCCTATTTTCTTATGCTTGCTTTTGCCTAGCAAATTTATTATCTAGATAGCTTTCAAGTTAATGCGTTGCCTAAACACACACACTTCCATTTGGCTTATTTCCTCCTGCTGCTTAACCAACAAATTGCCTGGGCAGGACTACTGGGAAGCTAATAATTTACTATCTCTACTGGTGTAATATAATCTCCTAGAGATTGTAAGTACAACCAACTCATTCTACTAACAAAGATATGTGGTTACCTACCTAACTTGGCTAGAGAAGCAAGATGACTCTGCCATCAATTTCTCTGGACCCTTCCCAGAATAAAACACATCACTTTTGTTAGAACCCCTGCACTAGCAATCATTTTGAGATGTGCAATTCGGCACCCCTCTACTCCACAGACAACTCCTGAAAAGAGGAAGAGAAATCTATTCACACTGTGCATTGGCATAAGTGAAAAACCAAAGATACTAACAAAAAGATGCCATATTGACTGTGTGACAAACACACAGCAATGCCTAGATCCAGCCCATTTTGACTGCTCTTCTCCATCAATCACACGCCTAGAGTTCACCTAACAGCTAATTCTGCCAGCAGAATGAAGCAGCACTTATTTTGAAAGGCTTGGTCATAGGCCAGAAAAAAGAGGCTGGAAAACACCAGAAAGAAAATTATGCAAAAACCATTTTTAAAAATTTCAGCATTTCTCCATGATAAAATTCATGCATAACTATTGTCTAGTGAGGCTAAATTTAAGAAACAATTTTATGCACAACGACAATGTCTTCTCAATTTGATTCTTGTAAATATTCACACATGGTAGTCACACAAAGCTATAAAGAACTTATCAAGTTTTACCCATTTCATCTAAGTATGACCACAGCGAATGCCATGACACAGGTACTTGTGTGCCTGGCTACAGAGCTGGTTTGGTTTTTTCCCCTTAATGAACACATAGCCAGTCCTTGAGTAGCTCAGGCAGTAAATTCTGTTCTAGGATGATGTCAGAACCTGATCTTATGATTAAACTATAAGCTTCAGGAAGGTCGGGACTCCCTACTGCCCTTATCATCAGTACCTTTGTATCAGTGCTAGACAGGTTGCTCAGAGGATTAGAATAATGTAAAAACTAAACTAAGTCCATTTCAATGGCTCTGAACAGCTCTCAAGTTCTTTTTGTCACTTCTGCCTAAAAACAAAAACCAGATTCTGTTATCCGAAATTATTCGCTCACTCCTTAATCTTTCAAATGAATACGCCTCTTAGTCAAGAGAATTTTCCCTGCTCACTGTTAAAAGGATGAGGTATCCTAAATAGAAAACCACTGCATTTGAAGAACTACAGAAATAGTTGAAATGGTAAGCTCTAGAGTTACACAGACTGCTATAAAGGAAGGTTTCTCAACTACGACACTAGTGACATTCTGGGCCAGACAACTCTTTGATATGGGGCACTGTGCTGTAGGTTATGGTATGTTTAGCAGCAAATTTGGTCTCTACCTACTACAGCATCACCTCCCCTTTCCTCCAGGCGAGAACCAAAAATGCCTCTAGATATTGGCAATTGTCCCTTGGGAGAAAAAAATTGTCCCCCAGTTGAGAAAATCACACACATTTGCTTTGAATCCAAGCTCCACTCCTTTACTGCCTGTATGACCTTGGGAAAGAGATCCACCCAGCAAGTTCCCTGCAGAAATTCTGAGAATTAAATGAACGGAGGAGCTGGGTGAGGTGGCTCACACCTGTAATCCTATCACTCTGCGAGGCCCAGGTGGGTGGATTGCTTGAGCTCACGAGTTTGAGACCAGCCCGAGCAAAAAGCAAGATCCCCCCTCACCCCACCCCCCGTCTCTACTAAAAATAGAAAAACCGAGGCAAGAGGATCGCTTGAGCCCAAGAGTTGGAGGTTGCTGTGAACTATGATGTCACAGCACTCTACCCAGGGAGACAGCTTGAGACTCTGTCACAAAAAAAAAAAAAAAAAAAAGAAAGAAAGAAAGAAAGAAATGATGTATGTATAGGATTTAGACCCACAGAACATTCACTGTCAGAGTGAATTTCTCATCAATAAATGGTAAGAAATAAGAAGAGGTTAAAATAATTTCTAAAACCAAAGGAACAGATCATCAGGCCCCCAGAGTGCTGTAGTGTACAAGAAGTGGTTGAGATGAACAGAAAGAAAATAAGAGAGAGAGAGAAGTTGGAAAAAAGTAAATAGCATTAAGGTATTTATTTCCCTTGTCTCTAAGAACCTGGTTTGTAGTCAAGGCAAATAATGTTCAACTTAAGTTTTTGCCTGTCTACTCTAACATTCCAAATAATAAACCAAAAAATCCCCAAATCACAAAATCTCCCAAAATAAATAAGCCACCAAACCAGAAATTTTTTAGTATAAGAACCAAGACTTTCCTAAAATGTACTCAAGAACACTGAAAACACCGGACTGCCACATCATGGTCTTACATTAGGGAATCTAAATAACATACTAAAGCTCGAGGCAAATGGTGATGATAACTTCAATTTTAGTGTATGTGCTGCCAAAGCGAGCACGATGGTAACTTGAATGTAAGTTTTTAAAAGTAAGTTCCTAACAGAATAGTTCTGAGTTTCCTTCACAGTTAGTTTTTCCCCGCTGGGCAGCTTTTGAGATTACAGGCTATGTAGGGATTTTCCATTACAATGGTGCCGGAGAGGAAAAGACAAACACATTAAAAAAAAAAAAAAAAAAAAAGAACCAAAACAAACAAACAAAAAAGCAATCAAATCCTGCCCAAAGATTTTATCAGAACGAAAAAACTCCCTGAAAAGATTGCAGTCACGTGCCAATTTGGAAACTAGTAGAAAAGTTATTCCGCAAAAGAACTGTGGTCACGGGACGTGTCATCTCTTTAAAAAAAAAAAAAAAAATGGCCAGGCGCTCTGGGTCGGCCTGTGACCCTAGGCACTCTGGGAGGCCTAGGGGGGAGGTTCCCTTAACCTCAGGAGTTCAAGACCAGCCTGCAGAACAGGGAGACCTGTCTCTACTAAAAATAGAAAAATTGGCCGGGCGTGGGGCGTGTGGCCTGTGCCTCTAGTCCCAGCTACCCAGGAGGCTGAGGCAAGAGTATCGCTCAAGCCCAAGAGTTTGAGGTTGCAGTGAGCTAAAATGATGCCACTACATTCTAGCCACGACGACAAAGCCAGGCCCTGTCTCAAAATCCCAAATAAAGAATATTCAAAAAAAACACTCCACCAACTATTTGGTCAGCACTTAAAATTCTCATCTTGCCTTTTTACTCAGTTGGAAGAAAGAAAGGAACGATTCTGAAACCTTACCTAGCGTCTGAGTAAGATAATGCTTCCAAACCGCCTGCAGACCCTCGGATTGGCTTTACAGTTCCAACTCCTCACCTGAGTGGTCACAAGGCCAAGCAAACGTTCACTAGGCAGAACTTCAGACGGTCTTTTGCTGTCGCTTCATTAATCATTCAGGTATAGGGTTTGGTTTGGGGGGTGTGGGTGTGGGTGTCCCCAAGTGGTTGAGGGAAAGGCTGGTGAATACATGTCTTCCCAGGCGACTGGGTGTTATTTCTCCGTTTGTGTATGTGCGCCTCTCCCCCGCTCTCCCTTGAGTGTCTGGGTTTTTAAAGCGCTCCTGGGGTGTTTTCTGTTTCTCTCTCCCCGCAATGTGTCAACCTCCCAGGGCTTTGGATATGCGTCCGTCCTTCTCCCCGAGTCTGTGGGTATGAGAACCCGTCTTTCCTCCTGCGTGAGTCAGTAGGAGGCAGGGGAACAAGCCGGCCCCTCTTCCCGAGCGGCCCTGTGACTCCGGCTAGCCTGTCGCGCACCGCACCCGGACCCTGACGCCCACGCACCCGAACCCAGTAACCGTCTGGCCCAGGAGGGAGTCCCGAGCCCAGCTCACCTCGCGGCCACACGGAGGACGCCTCGGGGAGCTCTGGGCCGACCTGTCTGGGTGCAGTGAAGCGGAAAGAGGGCCGCGGACCTGGCAGGCACAAAGCTGCAGTGGTGGCGCCACCCGGCTCCAGCTGCAGCTGCTCCTGTCCAGCGCAGAGGGAACAACATGGCGACGGGCAGGGGCGGGGCCGGGGGAGGAGCGAGGCCTGGGGAGGCGGGGGAGCCCCGGGGAAGGCGGGGCGAAGCGGGGGCGAGACCCCAGGAGACGATCCAGGGGAAGCAGGGGCCGCAGGGCTGATGCACCCCGCCCTAGCCGGCACCCTGACTGACTGTCCTGAACGAATCGCAGTTTGTCTTAGGGTTTGCTGCTCCTAGGGTCCTCCTGCCCAAATTCGGGCAAGAGCAAGTATGAAATAGTAGTTATTTTATTTATTTATTTTTTTGAGACAGAGTCTCACTTTGTCGCCCTTGATAGACTGCCGTGGCGTCATAGCTCACAACATCCTCAGACTCTCGCCTCAGCCTCCCAGGTAGGTGGGGGTACCGGCACCTGCCACAAAACCCGGCTATTTTTAGAGACGAGCTCTGGCTGTGCCTCAGGCTGGTCTCGAACTTCTGAACTCAGGCAATTCCACCCACATTGGCCTACCAGAGTGCTAGCATCACAGGCCTGAGCCACCGTTGAGTTTTTCATTTTTAGTAGAGACAAGGTCTCACTCTTGCTCAGGCTGATCTCAAACTCATGAGCTCAAGGTGATCCACCCGCCTCGGCCTCCCAGATAATAGTTATTTTTAAAAACTTTAGGTGAGGTGGAAATAAGCAGATCAAGATGATGAAAGTGAATGTGCAAACGGACAAAGGACAAACAAGAAGATCTGTAAATTAAGCTTTTAAAATTTCTCTTCAATCTTGTTAAAATACTGCCACTGACATCTTTATATATAAAGCGGTAGTGACTAAAGATGATATTGGAAAACTCTTCTTAATATCCTCACTTTTCATTCTTTTTTTTTTTTTTGGACACAGAGCCTCAAGCTGTCACCCTGGATAGAGGGCTGTGGCATCACAGCTCAAAGCAACCTCCAATTCCTGGGATCAAGCGAGTCTCTTGCCTCTGCCTCCCAAGTAGCTGGGACTACAGGCACCCGCCACAACGCCTGACCATTTTTTGGTTGCAGCCATCATTGTTGTTTGGCGGGCCCGGGCTGGATTCGAACCCGCCAGCTCAGGTGTACGTGGCTGGCGCCTTAGCCCGTTGAGCCACAGGCTCAGAGCCTATCCTCACTTTTCATATGGAGTTGAGCACATGG
>CAUYON010194820.1:0-22452 GCA_963573935.1 Arctocebus calabarensis | reverse complement strand
AAGACTGGGAGAGAAACGGAGAGAGCTTCTCTCTCCCCACTAGAATTTTCTCCCTCTAACAGATGCCTTAATGTTTTCTGTATTCTTTTCTTTCTTTTCTGTGAATAAATTCTGTCTTACAAAAAAAAAAAAAAAGAAAATATTGGCCTGGGAAAATGAGAAGACCCGTTGGTAATTCCAGCAACCCCAAAAATAAATAACTGGGATTTGATCAAGCTAAAAAGCTTTAGCACAGCTAAGGGTACCATAGCCAAAGCAAACAGACAGCCTTCAGAATGGAAGGAGATTTTTGCATATTATAAATCTGACAAAGCCTGCTAACTAGAATCTACAGAGAACTCAAATTAATCAACAGGAAAAGAGCAAACAACCCCATTTATAAGTGAGCAAGAAACTTGAACAGAAACTTCTCTGAAGAAAGGACAGATGAATGGCCAACAAACATATGAAAAAATGCTCGTCATCTTTAATAATCAGAGAAATACAAATCAAAAACACATTAAGATATCATCTAACTCCAATAAGATTAGCCCACATCCCAAAGTCCCAAATCTGCTGATGCTGGTGTGGATATGGAGAGAAGGGAACACTTCTACACTGCTGGTGGGATTGCAAACCAATACGTTTATGGCAAGAAGTATGGAGAAATCTCAAAGAACTAAAAGTTGACCTTCGATTTGATCCCACAATTCCATTACTAGGTATCTAGAAGGAAAAAAATTATTTTAACACAAAGACATTTGTACCAGAATGCTTATTACAGCTCAATTCATAATTGCCAGGATGTGGAAGCAACATAAATGCCTATTAACCCATGAATGGATTAACGAACTGTGGCATATGTCTACCATGGAATACTATTCAGTCATAAAAAAGGATGAAGACTCTACATCTTTTATGTTTACCTGGATGGAGTTGAAACAAATTCTTCTTAGTAAATTATCCCAAGAATGGAAAAAACAAAATCCCATGTACTCGATACTAATATGATACCAATATATAAACAATTACGTGCCCATACAAACTATAAACCACAATTATAGTTTAGCAAGAGGGAGGGGAGAGGAGGAAGAAGGGAGGCAGAAGGGGGAGAGCGACTGGTGGGAGGAGGAAGGGTAATTAGCAAGATCTAGCCTAATGTGTATAATGCCCTGTGTGAGGGGCTCTTCTACAACTTGAACTTTACCTTGGAAGTGAGAGTAATGTAACCTAAAAATTTCTACCCTCATATTAATTTGAAAAAATAAATAAAAATTTAAAAAAGAATAAATTCAATAGTTTAGACTCTATTTGAACCTTTGCCATTGCTAACAGCGCTGAAACTAACATCCTTGTGTTTATGTCATTTTTAAACGTGTGTTATTGTTACAAAATAAACTTAGAAGTGGAATTGCTATGTCAAAACATGTGTGCCTTGGCAATTTTGATAACTACTGCCAAACTGATCTCCATAAAGGTAGTGCATCCATCAACAGTATATAAGACTATGTGTTCCTCACACTTTTGCCAAAACAACATAGGAAACTTTTTGATCTCTCCTAATCTGAGAAGTAAATAAGACTTCTCAGTGTATGTTTTTAAATCTTATACTGAATTACAAATACTTCTCATTGTATTTGTAAGTGTCTTGCTCTTTTTTGCATGCCCAGGTAATAGATTTCTTAATCTCTAAATAGCAATAATTTTAAGTGGATGCATACTGGTGTTGATCACTCTATATTAATTTTTTTCTGTATTTTCACTTTTAAAATACCTGTTTTATAGCTGGCCGTTGTGGCGGGCACCTGTAGTCCCAGCTACTCGGGAGGCTGAGGCAAGAGAATCGCCTAAGCCCAGGAGTTGGAGGTTGTGTGAGCTGTGTGAGGCCACAGTACTCTACCAAGGGCAACAAAGTGAGACTTTGTCTCTACAAAAAAAGAAATACCTGTTTTATTTTGATTTCCATTTTCTTCTTGGAGATTCAGATTTTATAACTATGACATCTCATCCCTCTTCTCTCTCCCTTTACCAAGTACGTACTGTCCCCTCTCTCTTCCTTTTCTTGTTTTTGTCTTCTATATCACTATTTTCTGAGTTTTTTTCCCTGTTTGCTACTTCCAATTTCACCATCATTTCTTTGATTAAGATTTGCTATACTTCTTTCTAGAGCTACACTAGCTCATATTTTCTCTTCTTCTGTAATCTCATCTACTCTTCCTTGAATTATTTTTTCTACTTTGTGCCCTTGTGACATAGAAATGAGAGTTTCATTATGTTTTTCATAACTCATGGAGAAATGTTTATGCACAATTTCTCCTTTTTTACAACAACATTCATAGCAGTTGCATTCCTGGCAAGGAAAATGCAATGAACAAAACATACGGGAAAACAGGGTGTCACGGTACCATGGAGGGTGGACAGGGGTAATGAAAAATATTTAAATTACATATTGGCACTTGTCCTTGTTTATTAAACCACTCACTTCAAATATGAAATTGTCATCTACCAGGATACAATAAAAGTATTGTGGCAATGTGCAATACAGACATGCACCGGAGTCTTGAACTGTGATTGACGTCATGCTGACCGCAATAAAAGAGAAAGCATGTTTTAGTGTCTATTCTCTATTAATAGCACTCAAATCCATCTTCAGTGAACTTGGTGCTCATAATTTTGATCCTGAAGTGCCCTAAACTTCCTTCCTTTAATTGAGGATCTTCAATCCTCAATTAAATCTGCTCTGTTTCATATAGCTTTAATGTTTGTTTTAATTCTTTCCAACATCTTATGTACTTACCTACAAGTAAATAAGGTTGTACGTTGTGTATCAAATAATATCATATCATGAATGTTATACATGAAAATAGTCTGTCAGAGTTCTCTTTTCCATGACTAGGATGTGACAATATTTTTAAATAGCCCCAAGGGTTTTTTACTTTCTCCCCTCAAGAGGGGAGGATGTAGATTTCCTCACCTGGAGTTTGAGTAGGCTTGTGATTGCCCTGACCAATAAATTATGACAATAAATTGAAGTTTATAATATCTATTTTTTATCTGAAAGCAAACGCAGCCTCTGAATTAGAGACCTACTATGTATTATCACTGTGTATAGCAATAAACATGCTTCACTTCCTCCTTGTCAGAGCAATGTGATTAGAGCCAGATGGTCTCCCATCCAAGTACTAACCAGGCCCAACCCTGCTTAGCTTCCGAGATCAGACGAGATCGGGCACGTTCAGGGTGGTATGGCCATAGACTAGAGCCAGATGGTTACACTTTCACTTACCATCCCGGGTGCACTGCCTTCCCACCACTATGTGACTTCTGAGCTGGGTCATAAAAATCTGCATGGTTTCCACATGGAACACTTACATTTTGATCCCTACACTGCCACGTAAGAGCCCAGCTATGCTGATGGCACCATGCTGTGAGGAAGTCAAGTCATGCGGAGATGCCTCATGTGGGCACTCCTGCCATACTCCTGATCTTCACGTCACTCCAACCTGGACAACAGGCAAGCAAGTGAACAAGCCTTCAAAAAATTCCAATCACCAACCATCAAGTCACCTCAGCCTTTTAGTCTTCCCAGCCAAGACCCCAGGCATTCTGGAACAGAGACACTTATCCGCACTAAGCCCAATCTAAATTCCTGATCCCAGAATCCAGGAGCACAATAAAAACAGTTGCTTTAAGCTGCCAAATATTTTAGTAATAATTTCTTATGCAAAAATAGTTACTAGAATAGTAATATTTAAAACAAGCAATGGAGCGATACACCCACAGCAGTAAGTTATCTTTAAATTATGCCACTACTATGAGTAAAATGGAGGTGAAATTTTTCAAACAAGAAGAGACACACAACCCTTGCTCCTCAACTCTGAAAAAGATAGTTAATAAGAACAACGGTCCTGCACAAGTAGACATGGCAGTGTTATTAATGAGACCATGATTATAGCACTCTTCCCAAAAGACATTGTTTTTAGGCTGGAATTTGTCAGAAATGAAAGAAAGATTGTAAAACCCGGGAAATGTAAAGCTGCTTTCCTCATTTAGGGGAAACAGTGAGGCTAAATGCCTTCCTCATCTCTCATTAAACGAACTTGAGAGTAGCAGTAAAAAGACAACTGGTCTATAAATTATTGAAATAGCATCTGTTTAGATGTTTATATGATCATTTAAAAGTAAAATGTGAAGTATTAGCAAGCATTAGTATTAGCATGTTTATAGAAGAATCAGGTATGCATGTATTAGAGAAAATAAATTCAAAATCATCATCATAAATCTCCTAATTTATCAATTAAAATTTTGCTCTTTTTCAAATATTTCCAAAGCTCTGCATAAATTGTTAATTCAGGGATATAAAGTATCTTGCCTGGTAAGAAAACATATACAATTAGAATTATTGTATGATTCAAAAATGAGACATCATTTGGGAATCATTAGATTGATACAGAAAAGGCATTGTCTGAAGGTTCAGACCCAGAGGAGGTGCCTTCCAGTCTTACACCTCACTTTTAGAGAGCAGAGTGTTACGAAACAAATGTCAATATTTCTAAATTCTCTGAAAGTAATCCCAAATTAAACTAAGGAAAGCTGATATTTATAAGCTACCAGTATTCCTAGAGCCATTATCAATTGGTATGAGTTGAACCTGAGTGGGGAGACCCATTCCAGACAGGTGTGTAGAGAAAATAAGAAACAGTTTATATTCTATTAGGCATAAGGTCATCTGGGAGGAGCAGGAGAGATAATGGACCCAGGGAAAACAAGTGTGCTGGAGCAATAACCAACAGCGATAGTATCTTCTGGAAGCTCGTGGGAAATGTAGCATCTCAGGCCCCACTCAGACCTCTTCAGTCAGAATCCGCAAGATTCCCAGGAGGAACATATTAAAGCTGGAAAGGTACCATGCTGGAGAGATTAAGAAATTCTTCCCCTCTAGAGGACTGGATCTCTTAAAAAGAAAGATAATGTTTTCAATTTAAACTTTAAACAGAAAAAAAATACATGTATGTTGATTTTTGCATTATATTAGGATTTTCACTTTCAGTTATCAAAGTGATTCTCAGAAAAAGATGGGTTGGGCTTGGCGCCTATAGCTCAGCAGCTAGGGCGCCAGCCACATACACCAGAGCTGGCGAGTTCGAATCTAGCCTGGTCCTGCCAAATGACAGTGACAATTACAACCAAAAATTGCCAGGCATTGTAGCGGGCACCTGTAGTCCCAGCTACTTGGGAGGTTGAGGCAAGAGAATCGCTTAAGTCCAAGAGTTTGAGGTTGCTATGAGCTGTGATGCCACAGTTCTCTACAGAGTTTCATAGTGAAGTTTCATAGTGAAACTCTGTCTCAAAAAAAAAAAAAGATAGATTCATGC
Source organism: Arctocebus calabarensis (assembly GCA_963573935.1). Taxonomy (NCBI): domain Eukaryota; kingdom Metazoa; phylum Chordata; class Mammalia; order Primates; family Lorisidae; genus Arctocebus; species Arctocebus calabarensis. The sequence goes on along the minus strand of CAUYON010194820.1, from coordinate 17,098 downwards.
CTGTAATTTCTCACCAGTCATATTAAAATGAAATGTTCTTCCTTGTTCATCCATAACAATTTATATTCCAGTGTCTTTAGCTTATGTGTTCTGTTTTATTCTTCAGCTTGACAATAACAACTATACCACCCAGAAGGCAACTTCTCTATGTCTCCAAAAGTTTTTGTTATTTTATGGATTACTAAATAATCAACTTGATCAAAATATTTATGTTAAACCTAAGAGATATATACATATTATTCCTGAAAAGGCAAAAAATATAATGTTGCTTGCCAGGCACCTAACCAAAAAAGCTGAAAGTTTCTCCACACTGCAACGAATGCACTTGTTAGAACAATTGCCAAGTTAATAACTACAATTAATGTCCCATCTTTATTTTTTAACCTAAATTGATATGCAAAACACAGAGCTAAATTCAATCAGGCTGGAAATGATCCTGATGGAAGACAACATTCCTCATGAAATTCTAACCAAAAGCTGTATTAATTACACACCTCAAAAGGGACCCTTGATAGCTTGATTAAAAGGTTTCTAGCTTCATGTCGTGACTCTCTTTCCCTTGTGGTTTCCTGTTTTATTATCAGGGCAACTTTTTAAAATCACTGTTCACCAGGGAGGGAATTGGGGTTAAAACTTGAATTTCCAAGGATTTACGTTAAACCCTTTTTAAGACATTTTGTGTTTCAAATGATTTATGTAACAAAGTGTTGAAGTTAGAATAAAGCACAAATTCTTGAATTCCAAAGAAATCTAATAAATATTCTTTCCCTTCTAAATTAAAGACCTTTCAGTGTAAAAGCCTTAATGTACACATTATCTCTAACAAAGAAAATACAGTTTAAGCCTCATAACTGTCTAAGTTGATTTTCTGATTAAAGTTCACATTGAGGAGAAAGGGCATAAATGAAGGGGAGCTTTCTGTGGTCTCCTTTATATAAGCCGACAAAGTTCCGATTTAACCCCTCACAACCAAATCTAAAATTTCTTCTTTTTAAAAGAATTTTATAAAATAAATTTGTATTGTATTTTATTTGGCAAACAAATAAAATGTTAAAGATTTACTGAAAGTCTATCATTCAGAAAACTATTGTCCTTCTCTAACCCCACTGGGTCTTTATACGTATGTTTATTTGTATAGCCATGATCGTATAGTGGTTAGTACTCTGTGTTATCTTTGTTTGTATAGTAAATCCTTAACACTGTCCACGGGATCTTGGAAACCTACTTTAAGTGAAATGACATATAAGAAAACCAAGAGTTAAGTTCCTATACTTCTCATCACAAAAAAAAAAAAAAAATCACTAAACTTCTAAATAAAAATCAAACACTTCTAATGTTAGAGTTGAAATAAATGTGAGCTATCCATACATCTGTGGCTCATCGAGTAGGACGCCAGCCCCATATACCGAAGGTGGCGGGTTCAAACCTGGCCTCAGCTGAACTGCAAAACAGAAAAATAGCCAGGCAGTGTGGTGGGCACCTGTAGTCCCAGCTACTCGGGAGGTTGAGGCAAGAGAATCGCCTAAACCCAGGAGATGGAGGTTCCTCTGAGCTGTGTGATGCCACAGCACTCTACCAAGGGGGATAAAGTGAGACTCTGTCTCTACAAAAAAAAAAAAAGGAAAGATTAATAAAAATGTGTAAGGTAATTCCTTACCCATTTATTCCAGTTGAGTGGCACAGGTAACCAGTGGCAAGGAGGAACCAAGCCTGGACGTGACAGCATTCCACCACAGGTGCACTCACATGAGCACCCGCACTCTCTCAGACTGGGAAAACCCAGACACGGAGGCTCACCTGACGTGCACAACTTCGGGATGTGGAAGGAAACCCGAGTCCCTTAAGGAAATCCACACAGGCCTGGATAGAATGTGCAAACTCTGCAGACAGTGGCCCCAGCCATGCATCAATTTTTTTCTTATCAGTGTTATATAATTAATAAAACATTGAACAAAACACTATTCAAAGATTTACTATATGTATTAATGCTGTATGTGCACATACATATATGTGAGTATAATAAAGAAAGTCTTGTTGCAAAAGTAATTCATACTTGTACAAAACCCAAAACATTACAAAAGAACACCATAAATTTGAAAATTAACATCCCCTATAATCCCACTCTCAAAGATAATCTTTTCTAGCTTTCTACATTCTAATTATACATGTATTCATTTATTGATACATGCCTACACTGTATTAGTTATCCTGCTAAATACAATAAAAAATATAATGCAAAGTACCAATTATAACAAAACATTCCACGAGTCCAAAGAAGTATATTCATAAAACACAGAAAGCTGGCAAAAATCCCTGTCTCTGTGAGGCTTATATGTTAATTGAAAGAAACAAATCTAATAATCAAAAAAGTAACCAAACTATATAGCATGTTAAATGGTATTCAGAATGACAGAGAAAAATAAAGCTGGCAAAGAGGCCTGTAATCTAAATGTTTAATATTGTGAATTCTGATTCTCTTTCTCAGGCTTAAGCTTATAATACTCATATAATTTCTGTGATACTAACATAATTTCAAATCTGATTTCATCATGTAAATAAACCATAGTTTACTAAACTCTTCATCTATTACTAAATATTTGTGTTGTTTCTAACTTTTCACTGTTTTAAATAGTTTGTAATTGCCTTCGTTGTTTCATGAATGAATATTTGGTCTTCCTAGTTTTGATTAACTCAAATAAAAAGATGAGGTCCTCCTCAATCTTATTTATTTTTGTCACCTGGGCTAGCGTGCAGAAGCATCACCATAGCTCACCCTCACAGCCACTTCCAACTCCTGGATTCGAGCAGACCTCCTGCCTCAGCTCCTGTGTAGCTGGAACTGCAGGCACAATCCACCTTGCCCAACTAATTATTGCATTTTTGTAGAGATGGGGTCTTGCTTTTGCTTAGGCTGGTCTCAAACTGCTGACCTCAATCTATCCTCCCTTCTCAGCCTCCCAGAGTGTGAGGATTACAGGCCTGAGCCACTGTACCCAGCCACCCCTCAGTCTTTATACATGTATCTCAAGAGTGACCCCTTGATCAAAGCTCCCATGTAATCTACATTCAGGGAATGCTTCTGAATGAAGGAGCACACACCTTAATGATAATTTACAAATCAATTAAAGGATTGTAAATTCTCAGCAGACACAACATTAAAAGCCACCAGCAGACTGCTGCAGACTTTCGGCTCAGTAGAATGGTAGAATGGGAGTAAACCATGCTTTTATAAAATTCAACAGAGATGGAAAGCTTTTTGCCTTCTAGTCCCTATGTCAGCACTAGGGAAGAGAAGGAACTCTGCTTGAAACTACTAAGAACAATTTAAGTGGCTTACAAAAAAGACTGAAATGGCACAGGAAGCAGTGTGTGGGAAACGGAAGAATAAAAGGACTCACAGACTTTCCTGTATGAAGATGTCTCAATAGCTTCTTGTTCCTCATGTGTCAGAGGAAATTTACCTGCATTGTTACTTGATGGCAGTAAGGGGGACCAGATCTCTGTCAAATAGCTAGTGTGCCACACATTCCAGTAGACACTGGGACAAAGTAGAGTTTCGGATGGAGTTTAGAGACTAGACATGGACAAGTCTCACAACCACATAAATGATCACGCAAGACACAGATTGACAGTACATGCTGCAAGAGGTGAGGCTAACCATAGGTGCAGGATAACACTGAGCACTTCTCACAGAGTCCTTTTATTGAGAAGATACATAACAGGCAGAAAGACTACTAAGCAAAGACATGCAGGGGCTGTGTGCTCAGGGAAATGATCTCCTAGGTGCCAAGAGAATATGTACTCAAGGAAATGATGTTCAAGGGTGGTAAGGGGAATGATCTTCAAAATACTACATGCAATTTTTCTCCACTAATCTTTCAAGGAACTAAAACGTTTAATGTTTAACATTAGCCTTACTACTACAGGACTGCACTTTGCTCCTCCAGGATTGCTGAGTGACTTGGTGGCTTGCCTTCCAAGTAACTTCCTTCTCCAGGCTTACCAAGAGAATGTCTTGTTCTCAGTAATTCCTCAGATGAGTTATGATATAGGTGGCTGTTGTAGTAAGCATAACGTTTAATCCTCTATAGACAATGGGGAGGGAGCCAAACCACCACAATGCAAACAAATAAATGATTGAAAACTGTGATAAGTGATGTGAAAAATAAACAATGTTCTGTGAGTTATTTGATGGGGACAGGTAACTACCTTTTTTTGCCTGTTTTTTTCCAGATAATTCCCTCCTTTAAATATTCCCCACCTGTGAATTTTACTCTTCCATATCTCTGAGAGGAAAGGTGACATAGTCTCAAGTTACGTCCTGCTGAATTCGGGTGATGTTTTAGATGGTAGATTTATACTTACATATGCCTTTGCAAAACTTGTGGCAGTATATTTGCAACAACAGATTAGTGGGTGAAAAAAGTAATAAACAACAACTATAATAGTGAGGGTTGACAACATAAAAGGGACTGTGGTCTTTCACACAATGTCTGACACAAAAAGAAACCCGGAACCTCTGCATGGACAGCTATCTGCTGCATCCTGTACGTAGTTGCAGACACCAGTTTTTGCAAATTCAGAAACTTCGTGTGACACCAAACAAGGTTTAAAATAACAAATTTAGCAACAAAACGGATCAATAGAAAAAGGCAATAGTCTGAAAAAAATTTGTTCAGGATCTGTCTTTCCACTCTATAAACAAACAAACAATCAAAAAAATTAGGAAATATATCAACACTTGCATTTTTCCCTTTTCCTTAAACAGTGACTTTAGATCACCTAAAGATCGGTCCCTCTAATGGAGGCTTGGGTCTTCTTCCATGGGACACCTTTTTACTTTGGTATGACGGACCCAAGGTTTTCGTTTCTGGCAATTTTCACAAGGTATGATCATTAGAGGCACTTCATGGGGTCAATTCCATTTCTTTGTCTCCAGCTGGGCAGGGACTTGAAAGAGGGAAACTCATGCTCATTGGTTAATAGCTGAGCCACTTATCAGACATACTGCTTTATTGCTTTATTCTGTTATTCTTTTTTTTTTTTCCAAACAACCAGACACATGAAAATCCTCTTGTGAAAAATCTATACAATGGCTACAGATAACATCACTGTAGAGTCTTTATTCCTTCCCCTTTTTGCCAGCACCAACATTAGCCTTTGCAGTCCCCCTGACTTTCTTCATTCTGTTCTTGTGTTCCTTTCACTGCTTTCTTGATGCCTTTTTCTTCTCATACAAGCCATGCCTTGCAAGTCCGTGTTTGAGTGCATTTTTCTTTGCATAATCCAAAGAATCGTAAATCATGCCAAAGTCTATTGTCTTCCCACCACCACAGTGAGTTCTGAAGCCAAATACGAAGATGACATCGGGTGTGATCTTGTACATTTTGGCTAGTATTTCTCTAATTTCTGTCTTTGGTACTGTTGCCTTCCCAGGGTGAAGGACATCAATGACCATTCGTTTCCTCTGAAGTAGTTTGTTAGTCATGAACTTCCTGGTCCAGATAGTTACTGTGTCATTCATGATGGCGGGCGATCCTCAGGCCTATTCTGTTCTTCTTTACTCATGGTTATATTATCATACTTCCCTCAAGGGGTTAGGAAGTGTCTCCCATAAACCATTCAGAAAGATAAGCTATTATGCCCTATCCCACTTTCCTGTATCAATTTTAGGATGTTGCGATTTCCATTCTGAATGGAGGGCTTTGCTTATTTGCTGGATTACCTTTGATTCAAAAGACGGTGCATTATCACTCTGCATGGAGAAGGGGGACCTACGAACAGCCTGATGGCCTGTCAGACTATGTCCATCTTCCTGGGGAAAGGGCTCATTAGGTTCCTGCTGGGGGTCCACAGGTGACCAGAGCACATTGTGCAATAGATGGTGGGAAATAAAGACTCCTGCTGAAGGACACTGTCGTGCGGTAGATGTCTTGAGCTGCTGAGCCATCTCTTCAGCTGCCTGTCCACAATCTATCACCAACCTCAGACTGCGGCTGTCCATCATCCCATCGTCCTCACAGGCTTGTTTTTGTTCCAGGCTAGTGTATGTGTGAAGGAACTCAGTGAATGCCGTGTCCTGTGCTACCAACTCCTAGTAGGAGCCTGGCTCAGACGCTGTCCCCATCCAGGTGCCCCCTATTCAGGCAGCACCGCCTCTACATAGCCTGAAAATGTATTTACCAGCACAAGTTTAGGCATCTGAGTGAAATCGATTTTTCCAATCATCCAAACCTCACGCATTGGGCTCTGTGTGCAGCAGGCAACACTTCTGTCCTTAGAGCACCCCGAGCACATAAACAGTTTGCTGTACACAGGGTCCTCTCAAATGAGGTTTGCCGAAATCCATTGAGGCAAATACACAAAAAAGTCCATTGTAAACAGGGTCATCCCAAATGAGGTCCCCCCCAAAATCACGTCCATAATGTGTGCGCCCATGTCAGCGCCTCCCAGAGACCACACCAAGGTCTCAGGCAGGAGAACTAGTCTGTGAGAACTCTGCTTCCACCCCAAATGGCTTTGATCTAGCCAGGCTATCCGGACCCCAGACAACAGATCACCTCCAGTGGCCTCCTTAGCAGCTCTGCCAGAGGCCCGACTTCTTTTTTCCATGCCGGCCACCCACTTGGGCTCAACCACAACTGGTGTGGAGGCCATTATTTCAGTGGCACGCTTATATTCTTATCCCCACTTGGCAGGTGACTACTTAAAGTTAGAAGACACCTCTGTGAGAAGACATTAGCCCTGAGGCTTAAAGGGTATTAAAAAAAATTAGCTCCACAAAGAAAGAGGAATGGGGAGGGAGTGGCAGGAGGAAGAAGAGTGTTCCAGGTAGAGACCACAACATGTGCTTGACTGTGAAGAAGTCAATTTAACTTCAACATGCTCCCCACTATCTTTTTTCATGTTCACAACCCAGGTGATCTCATCTGGCTTCCTGCCCCAGCCTTTCTCCAATAGCCTTTTTCCCGAATTAAGTTTTAACTTGTGTTTCAGTGCCTTAGCATCTTGCTCTCTAACAAAACAATTTGTTTTAATGCACTCAAATTGGAATCAGTCACATGTTGTGTAATCTTTTTGCACACCTTATTTTTTGTCTGCAACACCAGTCATACCTATTGAGTATATGCATGTGTTTGTTAAGACCTATATGTGAAACAAAAAACTCAGCAATATCTTGAAAGTTAAGCTTGAGATAATATTCATGTGTTCACCATCAGCTAAAGAATACCTAAGAATCCAACTATCTCACCAAAACCTCACCTAAATTTATAAATGTAAGTAGTTCTCAGAAAACCAAGATTCTACATATTTTCATATTACGCTGTTATTTACTTCTAAACTAAGGTGTAAAATAACTTACAACTTATTTTATAACAAGGTCCTTTGATGTTTTCCTGATGATGTTTTCTTGATGTAGAGAAAAATCAACCTTTTTAAATTGCTGAACTCATTTAAGTTCATTAAATAAGATCAATGAGTTAATTATCACAAAGTGATGTGTAAAACCAACCTGCCATGGCAAAAGTATTTTATAAAATTTATGTGATCAAATGTAATTTTTTCTGCCACAAACATTTTAACAAATACATTTTCACATAACAAACAGTCAACCTTCACCTATGAGTCAGTCCTTGAATTACTGCAATGAAATTTTAACTGGATAGGAAATAGACATAAGTTGAACAAAATAAATGTTGAGTTAGCCTTAGTATTATGATAAATAATACAGAACTACCCACATTTCGATGAGGGGGAGGCCAATGGAAACAAAGTATATTGTTTAATAATAGCCTTCCCAGGGTCCATGACACTCTCCAGGTTCTATTACTGAAGATTGTAATCTCTGATCACAATTTAATTTTTATTAAATGCTAATTAGATAAAAAGAAATAATTATAGAATGCAGACATATGGAGGAATGGAACAGAGCAGAGAACCTTGGAATAGATTCACACATACACGGTCAACCAATCTGACAAAGGTACCCAAATCAGGGGAAGGATAGTCCCTTCAATGAATGGTCCTAGGAAAACTGGACAAACACATCTAAAGAAGAAAATTGCCCACTTATCTTACACCATACACAAAAACCAACTCAAGTGAATCAGACTTAAACATAAGACCTAAAACTAGAAAACTCATAAATGAAAAAAAGAGCAGACTCGGCTCGACGCCTTTGGCTCAACAGGCTAAGGCACCAGCCATGTACACCTGAGCTGGTAGGTTCGAATCCAGCCCAGGCCCCACCAAACAACAATGACGGCTGCAACCAAAAAGTGGCCGGGCGTTGTGGCAGGCACCTGTAGTCCCAGCTACTTGGGAGACAGAGGCAGGAGACTCACTTGAGCCCAGGAGTTGGAGGTTGCTGTGAGCTGTGATGCCACAGCACTCTATCCAAGGTGACAGCTTGAGGCTTTGTCTCAAAAAAAAAAAAAAAAAGAGCAGGCTCAGTGCCCATAGCTCAGTGAGCAGGGCACTGGCCACACACACTGAGGCTGGTGGGTTTGAGCCCAGCCCAAGCTTGCTAAACAACGACAACTGTCACAAAAGGAAAACAAATAGTCGGGCATTGTGGCAGGCACCTGTAGTCCCAGCTACTTGTGAGGCTGAAGCTAGAGAATCACTTAAGCCCAAGAGTTTGAGGTTGCTGTGAGCTGTGACACCACAGCACTCTACCAAGGGTGACATAGTGAGACTCTGTCTCAAAAAAAAAAATTTGCAAACTGACCAGCCACAATTATGTCCATTGGCTTGGTTCAAGATATAGTCCCTGAGAAGTAATGTATTTTATTTTTAATAATAGCCCCCTAAACTTTTCAATGTTCAAAAGAGGCTTTTCAGTGTCTAAGTTCACATCAATTCCATATTTTCAAAGGCTTAGACCATCATATTACAATTATTTACTTATTTTATACTCTGGTTTCTCTTCAGATTGCATAAATCTTTCGCCTTTTACAATTATTTACTTATGTTTAACCAAACACATATAAATACCCTTCCAACTGGCTCCAGATAGCTAGTATTATGTTCTATAATACCAGCCAAAATTAAGGAGCCACAAGTTATAACAAGCCTCTATTGCCTAATCACCAAATAATTTCCTTTAGACTTTTTAAAATATTGAAAACTCAAGAACACCTAGCAAGCCCATCTTTCAACCAAATTTAAATTAATCACTTTTGCTTACATGTCTGCTACAATCTTCAAAATATCCTTCAATCCTATTGATACAAAAAAATTATATTCACATTTCACAAAAGACAATGAAATAATTATACTGTACTAACTTCTTCCCCACCCCTAGGGCCTCATGCAGATAATTCTGCACCCTCCAAAAAGAAAAAAGAAAAGAAATATTAATGTCCCATGGAGCCAGGTACAAAAAAAAAGCTATTGATTTTAATAATATAGTTTTCTCAATCTAAAACTGTTTCAAAATGTCACTTTTATAAATTCTGTTAAAACAGGCTGGGTGTGGTGGCTCACACCTATAATCCTAGCACTCTGAGAGGGGGAGGCAGGACAAGGGCTTGAACTCAGGAATCCAAGAACAGCCTGAGCAAGAATGAGACCCTGACTCTAGTATAATAAAAAAAGATTTTTTAATGAGCTGGGCGTGATAGCAGAGGCCAATAGTCCCAGCTACTGGGGAGGCTGAGGCAGGAGGATTGCTTAAGGCCAGAAGTTTGAGGTTGCTGTGAACTACAGCAACATGACACCACTGTATTGTAGCTGGGACAACAGAAAGGGACTCTGTCTCAAAAAATATCTTAATTTTTCTCATTAAACAATAACCTTTATTAATTTTGTTATGTACCTACTAGCACTGAATGATATTTTTCTTATGGTATATCTAGCAGAAGGTCTCTAGAGTACTTAACTTTTCAGAAATCCAAATTCTTCCTGGTTCTCTTAAAGCTTATTTACCAACTGATAAAATGAATTTATTGAAGATCCAGGTTGAAATATAGACAGGAAGAAAAATAAAACTCTCTTTCTGTTTAGAATAATATAAAGAACTCTGTTTATTTAAACTGTCTTTATAGAAGAATATAAAGGTTTAAATATGTACCTGTTCAAGTTGAATCTATCAGGTGTAGAACACAAATATCTTACTGTTGTAATTGGGTAAATGAGGCGAAAGCTATCTTGATTAGTAGCATGTAAGCACTCCAATTTATACAAATAATCAACACATCAAAACAAAATGGCATAAATGTATGTATGATCTATGTACAAAAGACGTAATAAAAAATTAATTAATTAATTAATATGTACCTGTTAATGCTTCTGTTTTCCAAGAATGATTCTGTTCTTGAACTGCAAGAGTCAATTCATTTCTGACTCTTTGTATAGTGTGACATTTGGGAGTGACTAACTTCTTAGGTAGGAAATTCTCCCTTCTACAGATTCTTCACTTCTATCATTTTTGTTTTTATTCTGGGGCTACCCTATTACCAGAGCTTCGATTTAAAATTCTCTGAGCATATATGCCTCACCCAGATTTCCAGAAGAATTATGGAAACTTTACTTAATCTGTCCCTACATTAACAGTACAGCAGGTCTCTAACTCCTAAAATAATCACATGACCACAAACTCTATTTTTTTTTTCTTTTAAGTGAGAATGAATTTTGTATGCTATCCTACTGGATATGACTACAATATAGGCTATTCCAGAAGATTACAGAGAGACTTTTGTGCAATAAATATGCGTGTACATAGTATAACTTGCATCACTAACACTCTAACCCCTTGTTACTCCGAGAGTGGTCCAGGAATGAACAGGATAAGCATCACTTGGGAGCTCAGGCCCCACCCCTGTCCTATTGAATCATAAACTGCATTTAAACAAGATTCTAGGTGGTTCCTAGTCACATTAAATTAGAAGAGGCACTATCCTAACCAACCTTAGTCCATCAGATCCATAACATTCGGAGACATTCAATAAGTCTGCCAACCACTACCACCGCTAACCTTTCATTCAAAACACATGGTCCTGTTGATTCACCAGCATTAGTAAATAACTATATGCACATTCATAAGACAGAGTTTTCCATGCTGATGTGCAATACTTAAACTTATTCTTGCATGGAGAGAACTAATATTACAAAGATGGTTCAGAAACTGATTTTTGTCAAGCTAACATTTCTTTACAGCTAAATGGTATTCTACCTCAAACAGTAAAATGTAAGCATATTAGTAAATCTCTTTGGAGTTCATTTTTCTCATCAGTGAAAAGGGTATAGCAATATATAATCAAGTGGGTTATTGCAGGGATTATGTGAGATAACATAAATGGAGCGCCCTGCCTCTCCAGAATTCTGTTTTCTTCACATATTGGTCTCTTGCTGTCCTACTTTGGATAGCCCCCCTCATGCAGTCAGGGGAATGAGCAGGTTCACATCTCCAGCAGTTCATATCTTCCCCCATATCTCCAGCCAAAAACTATCAGAAAAAAATGCTGACTATCCTGAAGAGGAGGCTGACAGAATGCTCTAAATCCTGAATCACATTCCTAACCACAAAGTGGGATAGGATTGGAAGAATGTTGTTCTCCCAATCCAAATCACATGATAGAAATATGAGGTGGGATTGCTTTGCAGAAAAAATAGCCAATGACCAACATGCACCTAGCTGTCAGGCCCACAAAACTATCCCAAGTGGACTGCTGTGCCAGCTTACTCGGGTAGGTCTAATTGAGGTCTCAGGTGCTGAAGCACCTTAGAAGTCACCTTCAATATTTGTAAGAGCGAGCATCTCAGCAGCAGTCTTAGTAGGAGAGCATGGACCAGACGTCCTCCAAACAAGAAGCAGACCCATAGGAGGAGCCCTGGCTAACTTCTCCTGAAGCTATTTATGGAAGCAATCCCGTGGCCGCCTACGCCACAGGTGTGGAGACTGCTAACCAATGATGAACATACTTTCCTGCTTTCGTGCATCTCACTGACAAGAGCCAATGATGCGAAATCCCTTCCCCAATCCCTTATTGCCAAGGGATTTCTCACAGGTGCCTCCTACATCTAGCCACTTCCAAGATTCATTGCCTGAACTGGTGAACTTGGAAAGGGAGGAAGTTGAATCCAGAACCAAAGTAGAGCAAGGTGGGTGAAAGGGTGGAGATGAACTCCAGATTGGAAGGATCAGAGACCAAGCATCGGCATTTTCTATGTTTTTCAGGGGAATCTATGTCAGACCCACTGGCCACTGGGGGATGTGAAAGGCAAGAGTGAATCAGAGCACAATTTAGGAGCCTGTACATGGCTCACACGAGAGAAGAAGCCTGGCTCCATCCTTAGACGTTTGATGATGTTGATGGCACTGGAAATGGACAGCTTCCAGCTATTTATTAGAAAGAATCTACAGAATTAAAAATATGCTAATGAATTGCTGGGGAAAAGAATAATCAAGGGTGATACTTACGTATCTGCATCTCTAGTGGCTATTCCCTAACAAGTAAAAGATTTAGAGAAAAACAGGTTGAGTGAGGTAGAGAACAGAGAGTTCAGGGAATGCTAATTTGAAATGCAGTGTATAAATGAATTGTCCAAGTGGAAATACCAAGTGTGTAATTGGATTTAGGGGAAATAACTGGACTAGAGACATAAATTTGGGTATTATCCGAACATAGATGATGTTTGTCCATGAGAATGAGTGAAATATTTCAGGGCAGATGTAAGCAGAGAAAGATGAAGGAAAGAATTGTATGCCAACCAAAAAGTATAAAGTGTTGATGGTGCAGAGATTTAAATCTGTGTATTTTTGGTCTCCCAGATGATTCTGGTAATGAACCAGGCTGGAAACCAGTTTTAGAGTATGTTATTCTAATCACCTCATGTTTCAAGTAATCCCAAGAATGTTGGGCAGGAGAATATGCTTCTCAAAATGGTAAAAATAATTACTGGAAGACCTTTGGAAAAAATAATTAAGACATTTAAAAAACACAATAATAGGAAAAACTTTGTATATTATAACAAGGTTTCTTTAAAAAAAAAAAAAAGGAGGGGAGGATGATTGATTGGATAGATATTAACATCCTGAACGTCCTGGATAGATGAAACTTTTGTACCAGCCCATTGAGACCAGATAATTAAACAAACACTCTCAAAAAGTATATCTGTTTTTTTCCAGAAGCTTGTACCAAACTTCGTAGATGCTGTTAGTGTCACAAAGAATCATGAAGGGGCAGACAGAAGCTCTAAAATGGAACAGTAATTACAGTAGAAGAGCATAATTATTACTTATAATTACATGCATCTCAAGAGTTCTTCTTTTCTTCAAGTTCTAGAGGTCTGACCCCTTCTGAGGTAGAGTAATTGTGAATTCTAGGAAAGGAAGACAGATTTAAGGGTTATCTTGTCAGAGAGGGGGCATATATAGCATATATTTCATAAATTTTTATATCTTCATAAAATAAGACTAAAAATCATGGTAAATGTCATCTTAAGAAATAGGGGGTTAAAGTCAAAATGAGTATTAATAATCTAAATGTTAAATTTTAGGGCAATACCTATAACTTCTAATTGATAATAAGTAGCATAAAAAGTAGCTTCATTCTAAATAATCTGCTAAAGTTATGAGATATTTATAGAAAATTTTGGCAGCCAGAAAGCAAATAAAAACACCCAGACAGTGTACCAATTCAATAGACATAATTTTTCCATTTTAACATCTACCAGATGAGGAGATTGCACCATCCAAAGACTTCTGATCTCAGTGTATTCCTCTCCCTTGACAATCTCATTCTGTCACAACACTCCTGTTGAGATAGGTGACTCCCAAATTCAGACTTCTTTTCCTATCTCTAAATTTCACATTTTTAAAAACCTGCTGTACTTTTTTACCTTAAACATCTCAAATTCATCCTGGTCAAAATTGATTTCATCTACTTCCTTCAAAAACCTGAACCCCATTTGTGTTATGTTGTTCTTTTAACATCATCACCCTCCTCCTTGTAATCTTTACTATAAATCTCAGCTCCATCTTTGTCTCTTCCCCTTCTTTGCCTCCTGCATCCAATAATTTACCAAGTACTGCATTTTTAGCTCTGCAGAGTCTGATATTTGTCCCTTCTTTTCAATTACCTCTGCAATTTCCACATCAATTCCTTATTATCTGTTACCAAAACTACTATTGTTGCCATCTTACATAACACCACTTACAGTGGCGGATTCTTCCGAAAGTTGAAACTTAGACTTCAGGGTCCCAATACTTACATGGGCCCCATCCATTAGGTCCTGTACCTAATGTCAAATTTATAATATTGTATCCTTTTTCTTGAAAAGTATCCCCTAGTTGTATAAGCTTTAGGTACCCTAGCATACTAGATCAACTTTTTAAGCATGAATGTGAATGCCATCCTCTGGCACAATGGCATACCACCAACCCACCCAAGCTGTCTCCTTTGCCTGATGGTAAAGCCTTTCTTGGTCTTGCCCAAACCTTCCTTTCCACCTATGTTGCTATTACTCCACTCAATATATACTATACTCAAACCAAAGTGAATTGCTACTGGGCACACTCATTTGCTAACCAATTCCACTGTGCTTCTGCTTACATTTTTTTCTCTACCAAGAGTTTCATTCTTGTCTCTCCCTCACCATTCTCCTTACCATAATGCAACATTAAGATTCCACCTCTCACTACAGTTCTAGATTAAGTCATACCCTTTTACACTGTAGCCCTTTTGCACTGTTGCTAACTAGATCCAAGTTCTCCCTCTTCTAAACTCCCATTTAATGAATTTCTCAGATGGAATTTTTACTTTATATTTTCCAGATGTGAGCAAACTATGGCACCCACCACCTGTTTATAATTAAAGTTTTATTAGCGCACAGCCACACCCATTTATTTACTTATTGCCTTTGGCTGTTTTCCCACTGCAACAGCAGAGTTGAATAGTTTGTAGCAAAGACCATGTGTCTGTCGAAGCCTAAAATATTTCACACTTGTCCCTGGACAAAAAAAGTTTTCGAACCCCTATTCAATATTTTTTTGTATATATTTTACTTCCCTTATAGACAATGGCATAAGCTTTTTGAGGAAAGATTTGCTGTCTTGTTTTCACTGATATCCCCCACAATATCGAACATGCTTATTGAATAAGCATTCAATAAATATTTGAAGAAGGAATGAATTAAAGAATCCTTCATAGTTCTTTAAGGATCTTTACTGCTAAATTTTAAATATACATACATATATACACACATAATATATACATAGTAAATATATACCTAATATTATATATATAATTCAGATTTCTATCATCTCAATCCTATTATAATCTTAGACTACTGCACATGCATATTCCCCTCCAAAACTATCCATCTTATAACTTTCACTTAAAGTATATTTATTTTTTAGCTCTCTACAATTAAGGTGTTTTTGTTAGTCAATATTTAATTCAGTGAACTGTATCAATTTTTATTTGCATTGTGATTTCTTGCATCCCAGGTGAAGGGATTAGCACATACAATGATACCAAGAATGCAAGGAGCAGAAATGCTAGATGGGAGGCTGGGTACAGTGGGAGGACGCTGACTGATTGAAAATCACTCTCCATCTCCACTCTTTTTATTTTATTTTTTATAGGAGTAGCATTTTGCTATGTTGCCTGTTCTGGTCTTGACCTCCTGGCCTCAAGCAATCCTCCCACCTTTGTCTCCCAAAATGTGGGGTTACAGATGTGAGCCACCATGCCCAGCCAAAAGTATCTTTTGATATATGCAAACTTCCTGTATCAGAGATGTTTTACTATGGTAGACAGTAAAATGTGATGCTCAGATGCCCCTCCAAGAAAGGATTTGCTGCCCAGCTCTGAGGGAGATGGTTAGCCAACAGCCTTGCCAAGACAATGTGTGCTCAAACTTTCTGACCTCTGCCAATAAGATTGGTGAGAAACAGCATTTCAGTGTAATTTCCTTGTTTTTTTGTTTTTTGTTTTTGTTTTGTTTTTGTCTGTGAAAAGAGCCTGCTTTTTTGGGAAGCAGAGTGCTGCACACTGACCAGCAGCTGAAGGCCACCCAAAGGGCAGCTTATACATCATATTCCAAAAGATACAGAGGATGTTTGCTAATATCAGTCAACTGGAACATGGACAACTCTGGGCAGCTTCTCCCAGCTTGTCATCCCTCTGGGGTCAGGTAAACTCCCATTTTCCTGACAGCAACTGTGGTTCTCTAGAGATAAAGCCCCTCAGGGGTGCCTTCTTGTTTTTTATACAGAATATTTTCTTTAGATTTTTTGAAGTCTTTATTTGTTACTTTCATTTTACATTCTCTTAAGGCCATCAGACCAGCTTCTGTACAAATTGCCTTAATGTCAGCACCAGAGAGGTCATCTTTAGCCATGATCAAGTCATGCAGGGTTATATCACCAGCCAGGGTCATCCTGCTTGTGTGACTCTGAAAGATGTGCTTCTTAGTCCTTTCATCAGGCAGGGGAAACTCGATCTTCCTGTCAATGCGGCCTGGTCTGAGAAGGGCTGGATCCAAAGTTTCTATTCGGTTTGTAGCCATAATAACTTTCACATCTCCCCTTGAATCAAATCTATCCAACTGGTTCAACAGTTCCAACATTGTTTGCTGAAATTTCTCTCTCTCACCACCAGAATTTGAGTCATATCTTTTTGTCCCAATGGCATCAATTCCATCAATAAACACAATAGAAAATGCATGTTCTTCAGCAACTCGAAACAATTCCCAAACAAGTTTGGGCCCATCACCTAGGTACTTCTGAATGAATTCAGAGCCCACCACTCTCAAGAAAGTGACTGAGGTTTGGTTTGTTACTGATTTGGCTAACAAAGTTTTACCTCTGCCAGGCAGACCACAAAGAATGACGCTTGTAGGGGGCTTTATACCCATCTCTTCATAATATTCAGGATGGGTGAGAGGAAACTCCACAGATTCCTTAATTTCCTGATTTAGTTGTCCAGGCCCCCAATATCAGCACAGGTCTCCTGGGGTGCCTTTTCCACCTTCATCGTTGTGACCAGGGGATCTGTATCATCCATCAACACCCCAATCATAGCATGCACCTTGTGGTTGAGCAGGACTGAACAGCCTGGTTCCAGCAGATCCTTGTCTACAAATGAAA
>CAUYON010194819.1:0-18206 GCA_963573935.1 Arctocebus calabarensis | reverse complement strand
AAAAAAAAAAAAAAAGATTACATAAGCCATAACCTTCCCCCTGCATAAGTAAACCACAGTATGTTACAATATATCCAAAGCAAAAAACGAATGAGTCCACTGCTAAAAACCATTCTGAATTATGCAGAATGCACCTACTTCTTCTGCAGGGTGCCAAAAAACATACGTGACATGTCTAACACAGAGACCCAAGTGAACAGCAGCATGAATCCAAAGAGTAAATATTAGGAAGGCTTATTTCCTTTCTTTTATAGATAAAAAGTAAATAGAAATTTTAATGTTTTTCCCACACCCGAATACATGACCTTGCATACATCCAGGGAGGTCCATACATCTCTCCATTTAGAGACCACTGGCCTAAAGTACTGATTAAGTGCAAGCCACAAACTTTGAAGGCAAATGAGTAGGTAGGTGATAGGCAATACATTGATTTCAGAGAGTTGAGAAGTTCACTCCCTGTCCCCAACCAGGGAAGACCATCCCAGGTCTAATCAAAAGTGGGCTGAAGGCGGAAAAATAAGATCAGTGGTTTAACCTTAATACTATTGTGTGTTTAAAAAACAATATTTTTCGAAGCCATACTATGAAACATACTTGGGAAAGTAATAGACTCATTTCTGGAAGAAAAATGCAAATAAAGACAGTCCACATAGAATACAACATATCTAAAATATAATTACTGGGGCCGGGCATGGTGGCTCACTACTGTAATCCTAGCACTCTGGGAGACCGAGGCAGGTGGATCGCCTGAGCTCATGAGTTCGAGACCAGCCTGAGCAAGGGCAGGACCCCGTCTCTAAAACGAGCTGGGCATTGTGGCAGGTGCTTGTAGTACCAGCTACTTGGGAGGCTGAGGCAAGAGAATCGTTTGAGTGCAAGAGTTTGGGGTTGCTGTGAGCTATGATGCCAGGGCACTCTACCAAGGGCAACAAAGTAAGACTCTGTCTCAAAAAATAAAAATAAAAAATATATAATTACTGGTGATTACTAACATTTTTATTGTCCTTTGTAAAGTCCAAAGCAGATCTCCCATTTATTTACCTGTTTAACCATTGTGACAAGCCTATGAGGGACGTACATTTATAGTCTTATTCTCACTTTATAAGTAAGGAAACTGAGGTCCAGGGAAGACTTAACTTGCCCAAAGTCACACATCTACAAAGAAGCAAAGCCAGACTTAGCATCCAAGTCTTCCTGTTCTTCCTTCTGCCCACAGCCCAACATGGCACAGAGGAATGCCAGTCTAGGACTAGCAGCTCAATCCAGTACAAAACTAGGGCATTCCACTTCAGGAGCTCGCTACTCCTTCTTAGTTCCTAGCCTTCAAATCCTAAAGCAAATCCCACTATGGGCCCCCCAACTTTACAGATACTATTAAATACCCCGAAAGTGTACACTTCACTGTCTACATTCTTCAGTCCTCCAAGGGCCAGGAGCAACTATAGAAAGGCAATTTGTGCACAAACACCACAGGCATCATGGTTTGTTTTCACCTACAACGTATGCTTATGTTTCTTCCTCCCACTAGACCATAAAGTGCTACAGAGTGTCCATTCATTGTGGACATGCGGTGGTTCCTCTCGGCCACCACCTGACAGCCCTCAGGACAGAAAGGTAATGCACAGAGTAGGAAGTGCTGTAAAATTTTATCATCTACAACATATGGGGGATAGAATAAAGGTGAAAATATTAAAATTCTTTTGGCTTTAGCACTTTGAAACTTAATGTAGCATCCTTCATAGAACTAATTTGCTCTTCAAGGCAGCTTATTAATGGAAAAGAGAAATGAAATATTCCTAAGGGAATAATTTCAGTATAGATGAAGGTCAGCTAGTCTTTCCTTGTAAAGAGTGTTAATACTTCAGCATGGCGCAAAGCAGCATGGCATGCAGTTAGCAAATTGACCCAAACTCACCTTCCACTATGTTTGTGTACATAGATATGTAAAAAATAAACATACAAGAAAACCAAAGTACTCCTAATGATCAGGGAAGCCATGGAGCATTATAGAAAGAAATGGGTTAAATGTACAGTGTGAGCCTTGGATGAATTAATTCTGTTTCAGTTTCTTCGCCTTAAAATGGTAAAATAATAATTCCTAACCCTGTTGGATTATCAGGGGGATAAAATGAACCAAAACATGTAAAATCCTTAGCACACTGCCTGGTAATTGTAATAGTAAGCACTCCATAAATGTTGGCTTTTTAAAAGAAAAATAATGACTATTAGCTATTTACTTCTATCATTATTGTAAAAGTGAGAAGAATAAAGACACATTTCTTCTGGAGAGACCCAAGAAAAGCCTACACCATCACTCTAGAATGTCATTTTGCCTGGAGAAGACTTAAGGAGTATAGTCCAATAGTCCATGAAGGAATTTGACAAGAACAATGTTAAGAAGTTATCTCAATGTAAAAACACACTGACCAAGGAGAAATGAGCAATAAGAGTTTCTTGACTTCGCTGGAAATAGAACAGGCTACTAAGCAAGCTGGTAGGGTCTTCATCCCAAGATACCACCCAAAAGTCACAAACACCCATTGACTGGGTGTTGGGGCCCATGAATTCCATTTATGAATCTCCAATACATCATATGCCCACAAGCTATAATGGGAAATTTCCACTATCAATCTATAGGGAAAATATACTGGAACTCCAGCTTCTTCCCTTTGACCAAAGCCAATTCACACAATCTCAGTGGCAGCCCTCTGACCCAGCGCCATAAAGACCAAGATCGTCAGGTACACCTTGCCAGCACCATTATCACTTTCACCTTTAAATCATCTAAAGAAATTAATAGGCACATTAAATTTTCTACCTGCAAATGAGCAAATCCAATTTTTTCAGATGACTAAAGTAGTCTGAATTTTCCATCCAACAACTCAGAAAAGCCAACACCACACCCACATGGGGTTTTGTTGATTTTGTCTGCCCTAAACCAATCTGAAAAATACACGGGTTTTTTTTTTTTTTTTTTTACAAATAGCTCAGTTATATGATTGCCAAAATGACACAGAATTGTGAGCTAAATTAACACTTTTATATCAAAGAAATATCAATGAACATGGCATTAGTTTTAGCTGTAGATTTTAAGATCTGTAAAGCTCCTTCTCTATAGGTCCAATACTCTTCCATATTCTGAGGCTTTGACAGTCCTCTGAACTGATTTGACTTGCACATTTCAAACAGTCAAGTTCCATATTTATTGAGATCCTGTCTGTCTTCATAGCTTTTTAGAGTATATTTTCCTTCATTTTCAAAAGAAACGTGAGCTTTATGTGTTTTCCCAGTTTAGCAAGGTTGGACTGATTGCTAAAAATAGCTTGGAAAGAGGACTCCAGAGGCAATTTTGTTTTAAGAATGTCACCTTTCAGGATGCAAGGAAGGACCCAATCTAGGTTGCAAAGGACATAATCAGAAAGCTCCTCTCTTCATATCACCTCATGTGCTTGGAAAGGGTAGGGCTTCTGGCTCTTATCACACATACACCACAGAGTCCTGCTTCTACCCTAAATAACATCTAGGTTATTTTTAGAGAAGTGACAACTTCCCTAATAGCTAATCTCTCCCTTCACATCATGGACTTCGCACTCCTCGCTTTGCCCCCACTTTCTGTAAGGGCTGGCTAGAGTGTGTTTTAAACCCCCCGCTTAAGATGTTCAGCCAATGGTGCCTTAGCAAGCCATCTTCTTGATCGATTCTATAAAAAAAACTGTTGAGTCAACCTGAACCCTGGCTGATATTACAGAGACCTGACACCTTACAGAGTAACCCATTGCAGGCAACCAACATAAAACCAATGAGCTAGAATAGGTACATGTGCACGAAACACTACCATTCTAAACTATAGGGGGCAGCTTTTCACAAATGTACCAACTCCCAGCATGTGTGGATGCCTACACATGTATATACCCACAGAGCTACTTTATCCCATGGGTCCTACTCTCCCCCTCAGTTCCGCTAGGCTAATTAGATGAACTCCTCCCCATGAAGACTCTGGTAGCTGTTTCTAGCTTAAAGGGTTAGTGCCTCCCCTCCAACCTAACTCCCTGTATTTTTAAGAGGCGATCCGGAAGACACACTATTTTGTTTCTTTCTCTAATGGAAATTTCAGGCTTTGGGGCCTGCCTGTAGAGGAAGAATTTGGCAAAGGAAGATCCTTTCCCTATACCCTACAAATCACAAGGCTTGAGTGATTGCCTACTCCCTTGACATAAAGCTGGCTCTAAGTCTAAACACACACACATATGGAGTCCAGCTGCTCTTTACTTTAGAGTCAGAGACTTGGCCTTCCTCTAGTCTTCCCCAGCCTACATTCCATCACCTCCTCATAGATCACTGATGGGAGCCATATGTTCAGAATTCATATGCACTGTATGCATAATGGAAAATTCTAGTCAGACTTCTGCAATAAATATCTGGATGTCAGCTTCGTTAAATTCCTCTGGACACAGAGCAAAGCCATTTGGCAGTGGTCTGTCTCTCCACATCTTATAAAACGGTTCTTTGCACTTAGGTAAATTTCCTTAACTACAGATTCTGAAGACTTTTGTGAATACTCTCACAAGAACATGCTTCCCTTTCATCTGTTTAGACTAATAGGTCACTTTCAGAGGTGAAACTTAACTCTACATTTCTAAATACATTTCAGTCTTTCCTCACACAGAAAGAAATATACACATACAGATAGCACGTCATTCAGCTGCACAAGCCTCTCAACCAGTGATTTTCTTTTCTTCTTTCTTTCTTTTCTTTTTTTTTTTTTTTGTAGAGTTTTTTGCCCTTAGTAGAGTGCCATGGCATCACACAGCTCACAGCAACCTCTAGCTCCTGGGCTTAGGCAATTCTCTTGCCTCAGCCTCCCAAGTAGCTGGAACTACAGGCACCTGCCACCACCCACAACCAGTGATTTTCAACTGGTGTTCCACGAAAATTTTTAAGGATCATTAATTAAATTATATGCAAAAGAAGTTCAAAGCACAGTAAGTATATTCTTTTCTCCACTCTTCTCTTTTGATCAACATAATTTGTGTGCCACAGAATATTAACTATAGGTTCAAGTGTGCCATGAGATAAAAAACATTGAAAAACACTGTGCTAAACAGATGTTTTCCCATCTCCTGATCTGTGCCAATTTACCACTTGCTTATACAGTGTCTGATCTGGTTCTCGTAAAGTTCCACATGTATTAAGCTGATCTTGCCAACTATAGTTTTACATCCTTGAAGCCCTGACACACATATGATACTCCTTATGTAGCCTACAGAACCTACCACACTGGTGAGCATACAACAGGAACTCTATAGAGTAAATGGCTGATTCAAATTTATCTTCTTAAGCTATTCTCATAAATGTTGGGAGTGTATCTTAAAACAAAAAAATCAAAGTATGTATGGTGTGGAAGTACAGTGTCACTATAAAAGAACCAGAGGGGCCTGGACTGGAGTGCTGGGGGACAGGAAACCACACAGAACAGAGACCAGCCATGCCAACTGAGACCACAACTGCCCAGTGTAGCCCAGCCCACATTGTCACATTACCAACTTGGAAATTTATTAACTAAATAAATAATTGTTGCTTAAAAACAAGAAAGAAACAATGGGTATGTTCTAGAGAGACAGAACTATTCTGCACTTTCTTTTATTTATTTTTTGAGACAGAGCCTCAAGCTGTCGCCCTCAGTAGAGTGCCGTCGCATCACAGCTCACAGCAACCTCCAACTCCTGGGCTCAAGTGATTCTCTTGCCTCCGCCTCCCAAGTAGCTGGGACTTAGGTGCCCGCCACAACACCCAGCTATTTTTGGTTGCAGCTGTCATTGTTATTTAGAGGGTCTGGGCTGGATTTGAACCTGCCAGCTCAGGTGTATGTGGCTGGTGCCTTAGCCAATTGAGCCACAGGTGCTGAGTCTATTCTGCACTTTCATTGTGGTGGTTGTTGCATGAATTTTTACATGTGTTAAAACTCATAGAACCATGTATTCACCAGAAAGTTGATTTTACTGTATGATAATTTTAAAAATTAAGTTAAAAATAAAAGGAAATAAGTGAATGAATTCCACCTTATGTACTATTCTCTAATTTTTTTTTTTGAGACAGAATCTTATTATGTCGCCCTCAGTAAAGTGCCCTTGCATCACAGCTCACAGCAACCTCAAACTCTTGGGCTTAAGCAATTCTCTTGCCTCAGCCTCCCAAGTAGCTGAGACTACAGGCGCCTGCCACAATGCCTGGCTATTGTTGTTGTTGTTGTTATTGTTATTGTTATTTAGCAGGCCTGGGCTGGATTCGAACCCACCAGTTCTGGTGTATGTGGCCAGCACCCTAGCTGCTTGAGCTACAGACACAGAGCCTCTCACTAATCTTAAAACTTCATCTAACCCTGGTTTCTAGTCCAAAATTGAATAAAATGCTTATTTAGAATCACCCTGAATCTCTTAGAGTCAAGTTCCCCAAAATGCTTTTTGTGTAAGGGAAAATCACCACATAAGGTTTCAGATACCTCTCAACTTTTTAATAAAGGCTATCTTCTGAATCATGCCAGAGGTTAAAATAACCAAGCTGATCAAAAGAAACTGAAGTTTAAAGAAGTTTATTAAAACGGTAGAGCCTGGACTAGAATTTATTCCATGCCAAGTGTTTCTTACTATGCTAGAGAGATCAAATAATATAGGATTTTTCTATTTATATGTATATGTCATTCCTCATACCACAAAGGATTTGAAGCCACTTATAATATATACAACACATTATATGTAAAAATTATATTAACTAAAAATCAAGACTAGGAGAAAAAAAATGGCCGGGCATTGTGGCAGGTGCCTGTAGTCCCAGCTACTTGGGAGGTGTAGGCAGGAGACTCGCTTGAGCCCAGGAATTGGAGGTTGCTGTGAGCTGTGATGCCACCACACTCTATCCATGGTGACAGCTTGAGGCTCTGTCTCAAAAAAAAAAAAAAAAGAAAGAAAGAAAAGAAAAAAGACTAGGAGAAAAAAGCAACAAAGCCAGAGGGAAGGGCAGGACATAGATAATTGAAGCCATAGAGATCTACATAGTTAATAAATTTGGGGCTACAAATTTGGCTCTGCACATCCTCACAGTCAAGCAAAATGATCATATTTCTGCATTACCATATTTGTATTGTCCATGAGGAATAAAAGCATACCAGTTCCTAGGATAAACAATGTTTTTCCTGGCACTTAGTTCTAAAATTTCTCATGTGGGGACAGTCAGATAGAGGAGACTGAATAATAAAGTGGATGAAGTGTTTAATAATATGCTTAAAAAGTATTTAATTAGTTCTACAGGATTCTAAGAAATATTCCATAAAAAAGAGATTCCTAGGCCGGGCACAGTGGTTCACACCTGCAATCCTAGCACTCTGGGAGGCCGAGGCAGGTGGATTGCTTGAGCTCAGGAGTTCAAGACCAGCCTGAGCAAGAGCAAAACCCTGTCTCTAAAAATAGCCAAGCACTGTGGTAGGTGCCTATTGTCCCAGCTACTTGGGAGGCTGAGGCAAGAGGCTCACTTGAGCCCAAGAGTCTGAGGTTGCTGTGAACTATGACCCCCAGGGCAAAAAAGTGAGACTCAAAAAAAAAAAAAAAATTCCCGGGCCAAACAACTTGTGAGTTTAATTTACTTCCTTGTCTGAGCTTCGGTTTCCTCATCTGTGAAAATTAGGATTTGGGACTATCTGACCTCTTTATAAGTCCCTACAAGCTCTGGCAATTTCTTCCAACCTGTTTTTATTGTTCGTATGCTAGATCTATCTTCAATGGCCTGGAGCATTCAGTTTCTCTTTCGCATCCTCAAAACACAGCCAATCTCAAATATAGATGTGACAGTTCACAACCAGATATAATTATTTAAGGATTTTTAAAAGGTCTCCTCAGTTGGGCACAATGGCTCATGCCTGTATCCTAGCACCTTAGGAGGCTGAGGCAGGTAAATTTCTTGAACTCAGGAGTTGAAGACCAGCCTGAGCAAGAGTGAGACTCCATCCCTACTAAAAATAGAAAAACTAGCTGGGTTTCATAGTGGACACCTGTATTGCCAGCTACTCAGGAGGCTGAGGCAAGAGGGTCAAATTAAATCCAGGAGTTTGAGATCACTGTGACCTACGATGATGCCATGGCACTCTACCCAAGGCGACAGAGTGAGACTCGGTCTCAAATAAATAAATAAATAAATAAACAAACCTCCTTTACAGTCTTCATAGCACCCCAAATAAATAAATAATAAATAAAACCTTCTCCACTGGCCCTAATGTCTAAAATTGTGTTATTCCTTGGCCAAAGGGTAAAAGAAAAGAAGAAAAAATTGCATTGACTACCTACTATGTGCTAGATACTTTTACATAGATGATCTCCTGTATTCTCTATTGTTATCCCCATTAAGAATCAAGCTTGTCGGCTCTGCACCTGTGGCTCAGTGGGCTAAGGCGCCAGCCACATACACCTGAGCTGGCGGGTTCGAATCCAGCCCAGGCCCGCCAAACAACAATGATGGCTGCAACCCAAAAATGGCTGGGCGTTGTGGCCGGCGCCTATAGTTCCAGCTACTTGGGAGGCAGAGGCAAGAGACTCGCTTGAGCCCAGGAATTGGAGGTTGCTATGAGCTGTGATGCCACAGCACTCTATCCAGGGTGACAGCTTGAGGCTCTGTCTCCAAAAAAAAAAGAACCAAGCTTGTAGTGGATTGGTATGGTTAACGTAGCTAAGTTGAAACTAGGATCTCTAGAATCCTTTCCCTATTTTGAACAGGTTGGTTTAGCATAAGCCACGCGAGATATTTTTCATGCAAGTCGGGAGGTAGAAATAAACAATCACCATCATCTTATGCCCAGAAGACAGGAGGAGGGTACCAGGTACTGCTCCAATGTAAGCGTATTGTGTCTTCTCTCCTGACTCTCCATTGTGACATGGGGCATGCCTGAGCCCACAGCAACTGCTAAACCTCCTCCTTCAGCTTCTCTCGATTCTCACAGCGCACATTGGCCACAACTTCTCTGGTTCGCCTGGGATCTCCTCATTCAGCGTCTCTGACTGAGGGGCCAGGTATATGTTTACCTCTGTGATGAAGCACACCAGCTTCTCCTGGAGGACACCTCCAACTTTGAAACTGGAGGCTTAGAGCCTGTGCGAGATTGAAGTCGGTTCCAGTTTGTCCTCGTGGGTTCCGGCTAGTCCTCACCAGTTCCAGTTTGGCCTTGCTCCCCCCTATTTCACATCCATCTTTTCTGACTATCCATCTTTGGCTGACTTTAGGCCCAGATACAGAAGAAGAGTTTTAGGGAAATTATTTAATCGGCTCCCACAGTTGTGTGAGGTCTCATCCCCACAGTAAATCCTCTGCTTTATACCACTCCTATGTTTTCCTTCTCCGACGGTACACAGGGTGATCAAGGATCAATGAAGTAAAATTAGTTGCCCAAGGTCACAAGGCTGAATGCAGACTTACAAATCAAAATAGGTCTATCTTATTTGCCTAGGTAAAAAATTTCCTGTCAACCAAGCTCTGATGGGAATTAGCACTGATTTTCCCAAGGAGATAGCAAACAATTGTACCCACCATTCCCAAGCCCTCCATCTGGCTTTATTTTCTGACAAGGAATTTGTCACCATTTAACATGCTACTATATATTGAACTAATATACATATTTAGTTCATTGCTTGCTCACCCCACTAAAATGCAGGCTCCATAAGGCAGAAATGTATGCCTGTTCTATTCACTGGCATATCCCCAGTGCCCAGAAACATATTTTGCACATAACAGACACAATAAATATTTGTTGTTGAATGAATGGGCCTATGTCATATCAGCTAACAGGGACAGCACTTCGGGGTAATAAGAAACACTAAAAGAATCCACATTTAGTCAGAGAAAAATGACAAACATTCTGGGTTTCAGTCTCTCTTAAAACAAAAGTTAATGCTAAGAATAAAGTGTTTTAATAGTGTCAAGAACTCAGATCGGTGTAATAAAAAACCACCACCAACAGAACACAAAATCCCAAACAAATGTATTGTCCATGGAGACAACTGCTGTCTCCGACACTAACTGCGCTTGTACAATTTAGCTACATTGTGAAATATCCCTACTTGCCAGTCAGTCATCTTTGACTTCTGGCCTTTATCTCCTTAGAAACAACACCCAGGAGACATAGGAAGCAGCTCAGACACACGGAATCATAGATTACCACAGCCAGAAGTACTTTAAAGATAACCTTTCATTGTACAGGTGAGGAAACTGGAAGCCAGAGAAAAGCGACTTGCCTAGGGTCATACAGCTAGATCTGGGTCTTCTGCTACCTAGAAACAAATTTCTACTGTGACCTTGAGTAAATTACTTAACCTCTCTAAGCATTAAAAGGAGAAAAATAATATCTATCTCAGAGGTGACATGAGAATTAAATGAAATGATACCTCAAAAACACTTAGCACAGTGCGGGACACAATAGTAAACATCAGTAAATATTAATTACCTCTCCTTGCCAGACACGTGCATACATACCTATCAATACAAATCTTTCCCATTCTCTTCTTTGTCCACACATACATATAACTTACACCACCTAAATCAGCTTTTCCACTTATTTAAAATCTTTTGTGATGAAAATTTCTCAAACCACTTCAAGAATCTAAGAAACCCCAGTGAAAATTTAAACTTCAAAAACAGGGACACTTACTTGCTGAATAAACAGATTCATTGCTGGATTTCTTGAGCTAGCATATTTTGCTGGCACATTTAAAATTGGAATTGTTTACCAGAAGTGCATTTACTAACTACCCTTTCAGTACGAGGAGCAATGGCAGAGTTCCAGGCACACCTGCATTCATTTCAAGCCATCTGGAAAGTTCCCAGCACCCTTATTTCCCCTCAGCGTAAGTTTGATAGCCCCTGTACTGTTGTTTGCTCTCCAAAAGTTGATAAAAAGTAAACAAAGTCACTTTTCTGGGGAGTTGACTCTGAAAACGCTTTAGTAGAACCCCTACCAAACTGGGTATTTTGCCAGGAGATTCTTGAAGTCACAAAGAAATTGAGAAATTGTGGAATGACTGGCAGTGGTACACTGCCAGCTGCTTCCTCAAATCTCATTCTGTACATGACCACATCTTCTACCACCTGTCAAAGCTAACTCTGTTGGGGTTAACTTGAAGGTGTTACTGTGAAGATGAATGCTTTCCACAGTCTGTGAAAAGTCTATCCGTTAAGCCACACGAGGAGCAGATATGAGTAGATACAAGGAAAAATTGAATTCATGTTTCCAACTATTTCTAGTCATCGATCATTAATAGCCTTTCCTAAAAGGCTGTCCTTCTCCACTTCCATCAAACACAAAAGTGCATTTTATCTTCCGTATATTCCTGGGGCCTTGTGACAGGTGAGTGGAACTAAAATTCTGAGCAAGTACTGCTATATACCAGTGGCAAGGCAAAAGGAAAACGAAAGCGAGGCTCAAGTCCAATTTATGGCCCATTCTCAGACCACACAAGCACTAAAGCCACCTCTAGATCCTCCTAGATACCGCCAACAAAGAACACCGCTGCGGTTCCCCACAAATTCTGTTTGGACTTCACATTGGCGAGTTTCTCCAAGGACCAAAAGCAGGTAATGAAACAATCCAATCACATTCTACCTGGGCAAGCCTCCAATCATTAAGAGTATCTGGTATTCATAAATTTCTTTTAAAAGCATTCTTCACATGACAAAAATTATAAAATAGATGCTCTTGGTGATTAAGTAAGGCTTAAGAAATGTGGAGTCTAAAAGAATAGGGGTGGAATCCAAGCTTTACCACTTTATACCTGGGTCCCCCTAAATAAGTAACTGAAATCTTCTTAAATTTCAGTTTCCTCATGTAGATAATTATAAAACAACTTCATGGAATTGTTTTACCAAATAATGTATGTATTATGAAGTCTGCCATATACTTCATATTTTAGCACAGAAAACGCGATATTATGCATGAGCCAGCATATTTTGGCTTTTATGTATAGTATAAATTAGTTGCCTTCATGAGGATGCACAGATGGTGACAGGAAACCAGCATTATACCAAGAACAGCCACACTCCAAAGGTGATGACCACAAGTTCTTCTGTTCCCTGTATCTTGGATACAGGACCACCTACTCTTTGCTAATTAGCATACCAAGTGTCAAAAATAAGTTTAAATTGATTGGTCTGTTAACTTCCATGATAAATATTTAAAAAATGGACTCTTTTTTTTAATTTCAAATTAATATGAGGGTACAAATGATTAGGATACAGTGTTTACATTTGTTAGGTAAGGTCCCTGTTGTAGTTGGGTCCTGCACCCAGGGAGTGTGCCATATACCCTTACATTGAGCCCATTATGGATTCTTGCCGGTTTTACAAAGGACTAAACTATTTTAGAGACGCTCCTACCATTGTATAAACAGGATATAAAAATCTAGAAACCCTGTAGCCCATCTGTACCCTTAGGGAAAGCACTTGAAGCCAAATACCTACAAAGCTCTGTTCCAGTCATTGGTTTAAAAAAAATTGTCTTGGTTGTCTAACGTCTACCATGAGACACAAAAATTCTGGCTCTGGGAGTGACATTTCTGAAAATAAAGGAGTAGGAAACTGTAGGGCTCTGTCCCTCTTTAAAAGCAACCAATGAGCTGGTTAAAAAAAATAAAACTAGTCTGGGCAAGGTATCTCTGGCCTGTAATCCTAGCACTCCGGGAGGCTGGTGGATCCCTTGAGGTCAAGAGTTCTAGGCCAGCCTGAGCAAAAGCAAGACCTTTGTCTCTACTTAAAATAAAAATAAAAAAAGACTTAGCGGGGCATTGTGGCAGGCACCTACAGTCCAAGCTACCAGTGGAGGCTGAGACAGGAGAACTGCTTGAGCCCAGGAGTTTGAGGTTGCTGTGAGCTATGACACCACAGCACTCTACCCAGGGCAACAGAATGAGACTCTGTCTCAAAAATATGTGTGTGTGTGTGTGTGTGTGTATCATAATCAACTTTGAAAAACTTTTGAATATAAAATCAAAAACTGACATACCCAAGGGAATACTTGAAGAAAGAAGTGACTGCTTTGTGATAAAAGAGCACAGTGTTATTTTAAATTGCCTACCCACCAATTGCCACCTACACACCAGATTGGCAATGGACATGTATACTAAAGCCTCTGGTGCAGATTGCCAGTGCCAAGAGAAGCAACATGGATCTTATTCTCAAAGAATTGGGTCTTGATCCATCTGTCATTTTATTCAAGAACCAGAGCAAAGGATATCCTTCGTTTTGTCCAAATCAGAGTTCCCAGTGCTAGAGTAGTTTCCTGATCAAAAGCATATTAAGACATCAGTACCATCTACAACAACCTGGACCAAGAGGAAACACTTGAGACAACCAATAGACAGACCAAAAATCCTGAGAAGGTAAAGGATGGAAAGGAGCTATGCGTGCAAATAATGGCTTTTAAAAGAAGCACCTTTATATACCAGAGAATTAAAAAATGCATGCTCAGAAATGGCCTGAGAAGACCCTAAGCTTTAACCTCTGGCTAGCCTTCAGCCCCATGAAAATAGAAATCAATAGCTAAAATAGAGTTATAAATGTCCTGGGTAAGCATTGAAAGAACATCTCACCATAAAACCAATCTACAAAGACTAAGAGAGTAGTATTTTTTCTTTCTTATTTTCTCTTCCTTTTCTTTCATGGGCTCCAAGTATTTGAAGTGACTATCAAAACAGAAGCTGACCACTAAGTTAACAGAACAGAGACTTCAGAGACCACATATGATAAAGAATGTAGACTTTAGGTAGCACCTGTAGCTCAGTGGGTAGGGTGCCGGCCTCATACAACAAAGCTGGCGGGTTCGAGCCTGGCCTGGGCCTGCTAAACAATGATTACAACTACAACCAAAAAATAGCTGAGCGTTGTGGTGGGCACTGTAGTCCCAGCTACTCAGGAGACTGAGGCAAGAAAATTACTTAAGCCCAAGAGTTTGAGGTTGCTATAAGCTGTGATGCCACAGCACTCTACAGAGGGCAAAATAGTGAGACTGTCTCAAAAGAAAAAAAAAAGGATGTAGACTTTTAAAGAATGGTTTAGAAAAGCCACTGAATAAATAACAGTATCTCACAATAGGTAACAACAAATTCTGGGTAGGATACAGAATCTGATTTCCAAAATTGCCATGCTATAATATTCAAAATATACAGTTTTTAAAATATATATATAAGAAATGCAAAGGTACAAGAAAATATGACCTATCTACAGGAAAGAAAAAATAAAAACTATTACTTATGAAGCCCAGGCACTGAATTTACTAAACAAAGACTTTACATGAACTATCAAATATGCTCAAAGACCTAAAGGAAACATGTAGGTAGTGTTTTAACAATAGAGAATATCATTGAAGATATAGGCATTATTTTAAAAAATAGAAATGGAAATGAAAAATTTACTACCAAGGTTTAACAGCTGATGGAAAAGGCAGAAGAATCTAGCTGGGTGTTGTGGCGGGTGCCTTTAGTCCCAGCTACTCAGGAAGCTGAGGCAAGAGAATCACCTAAGCATAGGAGCTGGAGGTTTCTGTGAGCTGTGTGATGCCATGGCACTCTACCAAAGGCGATAAAGTGAGACTCTGTCTCAAAAAAAAAAAAAAAGGCAGAAGAATCATCTGTGAACTTCGTAATACATGAGTTGAAATCAGTCACAGGAACAGAAAAAGAAAAGAATGAAGAATGAACAAAGCCTAAGGCCTGTGGGACACCATCAAGTATTCCAACACATGCACAAACAGATTCCAAGATGGAGAGGAGAGACAGAAAGGGGCAGAAAGGCCGGGCAACTGCCGAGGAGATACCTGTGCCTTGGTGTCTCCTTCACTTTGCACTTCGGACTAAATGTGGAACCCCCATTTCCTATGCCTAGGTCACTTTCATGTGAATTTCCTGGGCCTCGATTCCATGAATGGACCTTGTCCATTCATTGATGCATTCATTCACTTTGCCCCAGAGGGGACTGTGTTCGTTCATTGATACATTCATTCACCTTGCAAAATAAATAAATAAATAAATAAAATTGAAAAAAAAAAAAAAGAAAGAAAGAAAGGGGCAGAAAGAACATTGAAAGAAATAATGACCAAACTTCCCCAAGTGAATGAAAAACATGAATCTAACACATCCAAAAAGTACAACAAAATCCAGGCATGATATCCTCAAAGATATTCACACTAAAACATGTGATACCCAAATTTTCAAGAGACTAAGACAAAGAGATCTTCAAGAAAAACAAGAGAAAAGTAACTCAACACATGAGGGATCTCCTATAAGACTAACAATTTGTCTTCAGAAACCATGAAAGCAGTAGGATGACATATTTAAATTTTTGAAAGAAAAATAATGTAAACCAAAAATTCTATATCCAGCAAAACTATACTGCAAAAATGAGAGAAAAATTAAGGCAATCTGAAATTAAAAAAAAAAAAAAACAGCTGAGAGAGTTAATCACTAGTAGACCTTCCATACAATAAATGCTAAATAGCATCCTACAGTCTGAAATAGAAGCACACTAGATAATAACATCAAGCTATATGGAGAAATAAAGAACAATAGGAAAGTTAGCTACACAGGTAAGAATAAAAGCTGGTAGTATTGCATTCTTTTTTGTCCCCATAATTTATTTTACTTTATTTTTTACAGTTTTTTTTTGGGGGGGGGTCTAGGGCTAGGTTTGAATCTGCCACCTGTGCATATGGGGCTGGCACCCTACTCCTTTGAGCCACAGGTGCCGCCCTTGTCCCCATAATTTAAAAGGCAAGTAAATGAAATAATTGTAAATCCAGGTTAGTGAGCATATACTATATAAAGATGTAATTTAGTAAATAATACAAAACAAGGGCAATGCTGTGAAAGAACAGAATTTTGTATACTATCAAAACTAAGTATTAATTCAAACTTGATTGGTATAAAATTAAGATGCTAATTATAATCCCTAAGGTAACCAGTTAGGAAAAAAACTAAAAGTATATAGAAAAAAAGATGAGAAGGGAATAAAAATACACCAGGAAAAAAATCAATCTCAATAGAAGGCAGTAACGGAGGAACTGAGGAACAAAAAAAATGTACAACTCAATGATAGAACTCAATCAAAAAATGGGCAAAGGATCTGAAAAGATGTTTCCCAAAGAAGAATATAAATGACTAATAATCACATAAGAAGATGCTGAACATCATGAATCATTAGGGAACTTCAAATCAAAACCATAATGAGATACTTCATATCTATTAGGATGTCTACAATTGAAAGGAAAAACAGAAAACAAGTATTACTGAATATGTGAAGAAATGGGTACCCCATCTACCCAGAAGAAAAAAAAATCATTTTCTCATAAGGACATTTGCACTACACTGTTTATCACAGCTCAATTTACAATCACCAAACTGTGGAAACAACCTAAATGCCCACCAATCCAGGAATAGATTAAGAAGCTGTGGTATAAGTATACCAAGGAATACTATTCAGCCACTAAAAAAGGTGGAGACTTTATATCTTTTGTATTAACCTGGATGGAAATGGAACACATTCTTCTTAGTAAAGTATCACAAGAATAGAGAAGCAAGAATCCAATATACTCAATTCTGATATGAGAACAATTGATGACCTAGTACATGGTGGGGGGTCATGGGAGGGAGGAGTGGAATGAGGGAGGAAGGGAGGTGGTGGAGAGTCACGGTGTGTGACACACCTCTTGGGAGTGGGATACAATTGTATGAGTGATGCTACCTAACAAATGCAATCAGTGTAACCTGGTTCTCTGTGCCTTCAATGAATTTCCAACAATAAGAAAAAATAAAACAAATGGGAACTCCCATATATTGCTGGTGGAAATGTAAAATGTTGCAGCCTGGCAGAAAGCAGTTTGCAGATGCTCAAAAACTTAAACATATAGCCAGTCACAGTGGCTCACGCCTATAATCCCAGCACTCTGAGAGGCCACAGCAGGCAGATTGCTTGAGCTCAGGAGTTTAAGACCAGCCTGAGCAAGAGAGAGACCCTGTCTCTAAAAAATATATATATATATATATGTAGGTGATCGTTGTGGTGGGCACCTGTAGTCCCAGCTACTTGGGAGACTGAAGCAAGAGACTCACTTGAGCCCAAGGGTTTGAAGTTGCTGTGAGCTGTGATGCCATAGCACTCAAACCCAGGGTAACTGAGTGAGACTCTGTTTCAAAAAAAAATTTTTTTTAACATATAAAAACAACACAAAACAAAACAAAAAACAAAAAAGCAAACAAAAAAGAAAAAAGAGAGAGAAATAAAACAAATAAAGAATTACCACATGAACCAGGAATTCTGCTCCAGGTATATATCCAAAATCATTGAAAACAGATACTCCAACAATATGTGCACATGAATGTTCCTAGCAGACCTATTAACAAAAGCCAAAAACATGGAAACAATGAAAATAATCCATGAATGAATGCATTTTTTAAAATGTAGTATGTCTACATAGTAGAATATGATTTTTGTCATAAAAAGGAATAAATGCTACAACATGGATGAAACGTCAAAACATTATGCTAAGTGAAAGAAGCCAGAAATAACAGGTTACCCATTAAATGATCCCATTTATATGAAACTTCCAGAATAGGTATATCCATAGAGAGAGTAAGTAGATTAGTGGTTACCAGAGAGTGAATGAAGGGGATTGGGAAGTGACTGCTTAGTAAATATAGAGTTTCCTTTCAGGATGACAAAGTGTCCTGGAATCAGATGGTGGTGATGCTCGTACAACCTTGTCAATGTACTAAATCCCCCTAAATTGCACACTTGAAAATGGTTAATGGGTCATTTGATGTTACATGAATATTATTTCAATAAAAATAATTTTTAAAGCCGTGCCTGTACTCCTAGTACTCTGGGAGGCCATTGCAGGTGGATTGCTTGAGTACAGGAGTTCAAGACCAGCCTGAGCCAGAGCAAGACCTTGTCTCTAAAAATAGCCAGGCATAGTGGCGGGCGCCTGTAGTCCTAGCTACTTGGGAGGCTGAGACAAGAGAATCACTTGAGCCCAGGAGTTTTTTTTTTTTGTTCTTTGTGTTTTATGAGACAGAGCCTCAAGCTGTCACCCTGGATAGAGTGCTGTGGCATCACAGCTCACAGCAACCTCCAATTCCTGGGCTCAAGCGAGTCTCCTGCCTCTGCCTCCCAAATAGCTGGGACCA
>CAUYON010194811.1:0-23556 GCA_963573935.1 Arctocebus calabarensis | reverse complement strand
ATGTCAGAAATCCTTTCTTCTGCTTGCTCCATTCTGTTCCTGAGGGATTCTACTTATTTCTCAGATCTTTGAGGGCTGCAACTTCTTGTCTCAATGTGTCAAAATCTTTGGTCATTTTGTGTTTGAATTCATTGAATTCTTGAGACATCTTTTGGGTCATCTTTTGGATTACTGCCTGAAATTCCATCTTTTCCTCCATTCCGCTGATCTTATTTGCTATCCAGACTCTGAATTCGATTTCTGACATCTCAGCCATTTGCTTATGCAAGGGATCTTGTGCTGTTACCTTGTCGTTCCTTGGGGGAGTTGATCTACTCAGATTATTCATATTGCCAGAGTTTTTCTGTTGATTCAGCCTCATGATTATTTTTCACTGTTGCCTATGACTGTCCTCAGAGTTGGGGAGGTTTGTCTCCCAGATTAGATCCCAGCAGGATCACTGTGTCGTTGCTGGATCTTTGTAGGGAGTGACTCTGTGTAGCTCCTCTGGGACTGCCCCACCCAGGGAGTTCTAAGTGCAGAGCAGCTCTGGAGTGTGGCAGGCCCAGATCCAGCAGCAGGGCATGGGATGGGACACCCGGTGGCCTTTGTAAAGGGAACCTGTGCCTCCAGTAGTCTCTGGCTGGGAGGAGGGCTCTGGAGGGAGAGCTGCGGGCCTGGGGCACGGATCGCAGCCAGGTGGGGTCCCAGCAGGTGGCAGTCGGAGGCTGGGCAGGGCACAGATTGGCACCTCGCTAGACCGACTTCCTGGCCACTGCTTGCAGGGGGAGGAGGGGCAGGCCCGGTGGCATGCCAATCAGGCCGTGCTGGTGTTCTGGAGGAATCCCTGGCCGCCATAGGCTGTGGTCCTGGGGCATGGATTGGAGCTGGGCTGGCCAAGGCAGGGTGGGGCACAGAGCTGCCCCTGGAGGGATTCCCAGCGGACTTCCTGATTGGTGCTTGAGGTGGGCCCAGGCCCACTGGGGCACAGATGAGGTAGGGCGGGGCACAGATTTGGGCTGGGAAGGAGTCCCAGCGGACTTCCTGGCTGCTGCTGGCGGGGAGTTAAGGCCCTGCGGGGTGCCATTCGGGGCCATGCAGGGGTCCCAGGGAGTGGAGTTCCTGGCCACTGTGGGTGGCAGGCCTGGGGTACGGATATGAGCCCTGCAGAGTCTTGCGGGCTACAGGCCGAGGCTTAGCAGGGCACAGATTGGCACCATGCAAGAGTCCCGGTGTACTTTCTGGCCACTGCTGGCTGTGGGCTAAGGACCAGCAGTGTGCAAACGCCAGTCCCAGCAGAGTTTCTGGCCTGGGGACTGCCGGGGGCTCAGTGGGGCCCTAGAATCTCTTACCTGGCGGGCCTCCTGGTCCGGCAGATATGGAGGGTGGGTGCTACTCTGGTCCTCCTCCTTCAGTTTCAGCAGAGGTGAGGCTTCTGGTGCATCAAATAAGGGGGGAAGGGAGTCCTGGAAGTTCAGAATGACTGAAAACTTTAGTTCAGTTTTTCTGCCTGAAGCTTGGTTTCTGGAAGTCACAGCTTGTCTCAGGGGTGACCTGCAGTTATCACTTCTCTCTCTCTCGGCTGGGCTCCCAGTCTTCAGTTCAATTGGGCAGTTTCTGGGAGGTTATCTTTCCTTTTGGACAAGATCCTCTGTTGGAAGCTGCTTCCAGTTGGCCATCTTGCCCCTCTCCCCAAACATTTCTATTTTTTAACAAAATTATGAAATTAAGTATCTTTTCACTTTTTTTTTTTGGTCATATTGAGAGCTCAGAAGTAAAGTGGAAGCCTGTGAAAGTAGCTATCAGAACTTTTTTCACTTCTGCTTCTTTTAGCCTTCCTTTCCATTTTCCTATTGTCCCCTGGAGTCACCCTCTGCAAGGTGGTGTGTGGGGAGACTAGGGAAACCCTTTTCTATTCCCCATCTCAATAACTTTTCTAGTCTCAAAGTAGTTTTCTATAAAGATTGCATAGGCATTAGTATGGTTAGCATAGTCATCCCCCAGCTTTCTACCTTTGCCTCTCAAAGGCCCCTTTTGGCTTCTTTTTACAAATGTTCCTTCTTAGTCTTTTTAGGATAAGGCTTGGGAGGTGAATACTTTTTTTGTTTACTTTTTGTAGAGGTGAGGTCACTCTCTATTGCCCAGGCTTACCTCAAACTCCTGTCTTCAAGCTACCCTCCTGCCCTAGCCTCCCAAAGTGCTAAGATTACAGGTGTGAGCCACTGTGCCTGACCCTCTTCATTATTTTTGTACTGTACTTATTTTATAGCTTCTCAGGGTTTCAGTAATCTTGACAGACAGACCCTGTCTTGGTTCAGACCAGATTATGGTTTTGATTATTAATTAGTTGATTCTTGGTTGGGACCTGTGTGGACTGGTCCTAAGATGGTTAAAATCGAAACCATTTTAATTTTATTTCAAAAGGTATACAGTGCGTTTCTACCATGACCATAAATACATTAAGGATTAGGGAGCATACAAATCCAAAGACATAATCTCCACACTTGCAGAAGTTACTACTAGAAAATAGTTGGCACTAGATATGTCAACTTTGGTGCTAGATATGTCCAACGTTGGTCATGATAGTAATAGACTTAAGTACTACTATTCAAATGCGATTTCTCATCTAAATCACAGAACACAGAAAATAATTTGAGAACTTTTTTTTTTCACAATTCTCCTGCAGTTGGTAAATTACTGATATCACTAGATCTTTAAGAAAGAAGTTCAAAAAATGGAAACCCAATGAACATATTTATATGTAAAAAAAAAAAGAAAAAAAGAAAGAGGTTAAGGCATTGTATGTAACCTAGAACCCCAAGTTCAGAAAGGGTTAATGTGGTAAGATGGAGAACTTAAATTCAAAGAAGGCAGTTTCTCACAGTTTTGTAAAATATAGACCAGGATTGAGTTTGACCAGGACTGTTTAGTTTCCCTTTAAAATACCTTTACTGAATTAAGGATAATGTAATACCTTCAGTGAATATGTTGAGAATTGATGTAAGAAAAAGATTTTTAAAAATCTTTTGTATAAAGTAATAATAGCTGCTCTTCATCAAGCACCTAGTGTGTTCTAGGCATAATTTGTTACAAACACCACATTTTTTAACCATATCTGTATTTCTGACGTTGGTGTCTAGCCATTTTGCTGGTGTTGAAACTAAGAAGAAATAGAGTAAGGTTCCACAGATTTTATGTAGATTAGAATCTGGGGTGGCTGTCCCACGCCTCTTCTCCTGATTTTGTGCTGCCTCCGTTACACTCTACTTTGACTTTTGCTATAACACGCCAAGCAGTAAATTCCTCTTACACGTTAGTGCTGAGAGAAAAGTTTCTTCTAAAAGCCTGGTGTTTTCTTTCATTAGACAATAAATAATTTATAAATCATACTTCCCTTTTTTGTTTCTGAACTGCCACGAACCTTACTTTTTGTATGAAATCTTTAATCCAGACTGCTGTTACTAGTTCTAAGGATTTCGGTATTTTTATTGTTTGTTCAAAAATGCATGTGTTTTATTAAAAAATAACAAGTTTGTTTAAGTAGGTTGTAAATGATATTGGTGTTATATTAATAAAATCAGATAAATGTTTAATGTTAGTCAATGTATTTTTCAAAATTTGATTTCAGCAGCCTGTCATTGGCCAAAAAAAGCAGTGTGGCTCAGTTTTATGATTTTTGTATTCTAAGAACAGTTTTGATAGCTCTGTAATGAGTCTAAAAGCATATTTCATTATCCTTTTTACAAAGTGAATATTTCTGTTTGAATTCAAGGTGGAGGAATTATATTCTTCACTTGAGAGTACATAAGAAATAAATTTATATAAATATTTTTTGGTGAAGAATGACTCCTCTTGATTTTCTAGTTTCCTCTTACTGGGTGTCAGGTACAGAAAGTTAAAAATGTATTGTTTGGGCATT
The DNA here is from genome assembly GCA_963573935.1 of Arctocebus calabarensis. Lineage (NCBI taxonomy): Eukaryota > Metazoa > Chordata > Mammalia > Primates > Lorisidae > Arctocebus > Arctocebus calabarensis. The sequence goes on along the minus strand of CAUYON010194811.1, from coordinate 19,658 downwards.
TTATTGTTTCTTGTCTTTATAGCCTCTACAACCCATATGAAAACCTTTTATTTCTAATACTCTCTTGATTTAAAAGTAGTGTAGTACATTCCTACATTATAAGCTGTATTTTTCCAATCTTCAAATCCTACTTTTGTTGGACATATTTTAAAAGTGTAGGAGTATGTGAGATTTTCTTCTTCTCTATTTACTTTGAAATTTTAAACCTTTAAAATTTCCAAAACTCTTAAGCTGATTGAGATCATGGTTGTATTTATTAATTAAAAACACTTTCTGAAAAAATAAAAGCCTTTAAGAACATATTTTTTTAGTTGATATGCTTCCTAAATGGTGACATTATTTACAATTTGTAAGCATTTTTATCAAAAAATTATAGGGAAAAATTTTGTTATCTATAGAATTTTTACGCTTTTATGAAAATTACAACAAATAGTTGGAAATGATTACCAATAATGTTGAAAATGCTTTTAATTAATTTTAGAGTTGAGTCCAAATCTATAGGATTTTTAAGCTTTTATGGAAATTACAATAAATAGTTGGAAATAATTGCCAATAATGTTGAAAATGCTTTTAATTGATTTTAGAGTGAGGCCAAATCTGCATTTAGCACAATCATTTTTTGTTAAATCAGATTTAGTTTACAGACCAGTGGAAACAAAGTAGGTAAGCTCAAGCTAATTTTTAATAGTGTTAGAGTAGATTATATTATTAAACTCTTGGAAAAAAGTATTTGGGGCATTAAGGTTTAATTATTAAGGGATAATAGAGAAGAATGATCTGAAGTAACTGAATTAGGTTGATTTTTTTTAAACCTTTTTAAATTAATGAAGTTTCATGTCTAGAGTCTAATCAAGGAAAAAATACCTATGTTCAATATCCTCAAACCCTGCCTTCCATCTGCCTGTTCATATTCCCACATCACAGAGAATATAAAATTGTCTACGATGGCCACTAATAGGAACTGTTGAAATGCCACTTCAAGGTTCATTTAGCTGTTCTGAGCTCACTGTTGGGAACTGAACGCTAGGGCATCTAGTTTAAAAATAAAAAGACTCTAATGAGTTGGGGTCTTTATGCGCCTAGTATTTTTGGCAGTGATTAACAGTAGGGGATGTACAGAAGGTCAAAAGCTCTTCTTTTTAGAGGTCAGCATAACATCCCCATCTGATAAGATTAAACTAATGTGGCTTTTGGTGTTAATATCTAAAGCAGCGGGTTGCCATAGTGTGTTTGGGATGGTGGTTGGCGCCTTAAGAGAGTCTGAAGAAAGGACTGATGTGTGAACTCTTTAATGAAAAAATGTGTGATTCTGATAACTCAGATACATAGCATTTACTTTTCTTTCTTGCAAGCAGTTTGACATTGTTTTTTGTTTCTAAAATATTTTGATTAACTTTGTTTGCTATTGCAATCTCGTATTGCTTAAGAGATTTTTTTCCAGGCATGAGGAAAGGCTTCATGCCTAATGATCACAGTACTTTTGCACTATACTGTACTCTAATAATTCTGTATATGTAAGCTGTTGATGTATCTCACCAAGTATTTTTATTTTTCCTCTTGTGCTATTTTTAAGTGTTAAAAGTTATTTGAGGTTTAAAACTAAAGATAATCTGTGATTTTCAAATTTTGGAATATAAATGCAGTTAATATATTTATGTTCACTTCGTAGTTTTCTGATTATTTTACTGGATATTTCAATGGACAGTATTGGCTTTGGTGGATATTTCTTGTACTTGGTAAGTTTCTCTTTAATGCATTTCAGTTTAATAAGCTTAACTTTGAGATTTCTAAAAATTGTATGATGTAAAATTATGTCACAACCTACATAGAAATAAATTTTTTACTGTAAAATTCTCATATCCACACCGTTTATATCATTTCAGCTTTTCAGATATTCTATATAGCACTCCAGATTTTTTAGATTTAAAATATTAAAGACTGTCAATGTAAAGAATCAGTTGTCGAACTGAGTGATAATTAAATGGTACAAAATTTTAAAATCCTAACATCATTAGCAAAAAACTGCCTTAGTATTCATCTTAGAAATAAACATGCATAATTTCTTTTAGTGATCTTAGGAAGTTTGAGAGCAGGGTAATTTGGTTGTTCTATTCTTTATTTTTGGATCGTGGAAACATTCTTTATGCTTTTGAAATGTCTCCTACGTTAATCATTAATCAGCCAGGCATAAGGAAAGGCTTCATGCCTAATGATCACAGTACTTTTGTTGAGTTGTTGTCTTATGAGATATGTCTTTCAGTTAATATTGATGAAATTTTATCAATTTTCAATTTTTGTTCCCTGTGTGTTTCACTTTAGATCTGTGATAATTACAGTAATCTTAAAATCACGTCGTATCTTTCATCCACACTTCATATAAATTTACTGACATAAAGAATACATTTTGTTTCGACTTAGGTTTAAATGCCCACATTTCTCTAAGAATTGTACCAGAAAATTATAGCATTTCAGTAGGTGGCAGTCTTCTCTTTGAGTTTTTATTTAGTCGTGCTACTAGATCCTTAGGATCTTTGGGAAACAAATTCTTAGTGGTCAGTGAAGGTCACTAAATTCTTTTTCTAGTAATTAGTAGTACTAATTAAGTGGAATTATTTTAGTGTTATGACTTTTTGTTGGGAAGTCAGACTCCTTAAAAGGTTAAGCCAGTTCTACATTGTGAATTTTGTTCTGAACACCTGTATTCTGTGTTCTTTATTGAGTTGCTTACATAAAACTGAAAAAAAAAAAAGATGAAGTCTATCAAGTATTTAAGCATGTCAAATAAGTATGTTTTTATATATATTTAGAATTTGGAGGACTCTCAGGAAGATAACTATGAGGCAGTGTAGAATGCAGAGAACAATCCCAAACATTTATTAACTCCAGTAAATTTTTCCACATTCAGAGCCATGGCCTAGTATTTTCTTAGGGGAACGTGAAAAATTAATCAGTGATAAAAATGTTGCTCACACACATACTACAAAGAATATCAAGCACTTTATAGAATACTCAGAAACAAAAGCCACTGAGTGATTCGTTTTTAGATATGAATCAGCTTATTTTAGAAAATACCTGAGTAGAAACAGAATGTATCTTAGAAATGTAAGCTTCATTGACAAAAGAAGGTATCTCACAAATAATTTTGGTTTGCATTTTTTAGTTATTTTTTATATTTAGATAGTGATTCATTATCTTGAACAGCATCTGGTGTAAGGGCATGAGGGTGGAATTCAGAGAGATGAGTCCCAATTGGAGGGAATTAGATAGGACATGAGAAGCAGATGAGATTAGATTTAGCTGAAATTTATACCACTTGTTTAAATCATCGTTTGTCTATCTCGTCTTTCTTCTTCAAGTTAGTATAAGCATGCTTTTTTTAGTGTTTTGAATACTGTCTTGGAGTTGAAATACAAATTTAGTTGGGACTTTTTATTTTAAATTCACAGACAGTTTTCTTACTGGTGAGCAAAATTACACAGATACAGTACATATTTTCTGTTTGTGTTTTTGTACCCATCCCTTTTCCTGGTTAAAAATTTACTGGAGTTAATAAATGTTTCCCTAAGAATTATATGCTTAAATATGTCAAAGGTTTATGCTAATAATGGTAATGCTTTTATACTTAATTTAATATTTTTCATCTGAAATGTTAAGCATTTCACAGGCATTGCTTTTTTAATTATTAAAAAATCTGTCATTATTATTTCAAAATACCATGTCACAGAGGGGAAAGCTGAAATATAACATGTGTTCCAAATAATCCAAGAAATTGCTAGATTGACTGCCTTCCCAAGTCATCTGTGCTGTCTTTTTTAATCCTAATGTTTATATAATCTTTTATTATTACTTGAAAATAAAAACTGATGATTAAAAATATGTACATAATGCACATATCATCAAATACAGCTTTTATAGATGACAGGTGCTTGATACTGCTACACAAAGCTTTTTATTTTGTCCCCATAATTTAGCAACTACATGAGTATATTCTCTATTTACTTTATATAAATATATGTCTTAGTTTGCTTAGTGGCTATAGTAATCAGAAAGTTTAGTATACGTGAGAGCAACATTTTTATCGCTGACTAATTTTTCACATTCCCCTGAGAAAATGCTAGACTATGGCTCTGAATGTGGAACTGGGATTGTCCTCTGCATTCTACTCTGCCCCACAGTTATTCTCCAAATTCTAAATGTGGAGGACTTAGGAAAGTAACTAATGTACATATGTATGTGTACGTTTATATATGCACACACACACATACTTATTTGATGTGCTTAAATACTTGATAGACCTTACAAATTTTTCTTCAGTTTTAGATAAGAAATTCAGTAAACGGCTCGGCGCCTGTGGCTCAACAGGCTAAGGCGCCAGCCACGTACACCTTAGCTGGCGGGTTCGAATCTAGCCCGGGCCCGCCAAACGACAATGGTGGCTGCAACAACAAAAAAATGGCCGGGTCTTGTGGCGGGTGCCTGTAGTCCCAGCTACTTGGGAGGCAGAGGCAGGAGACTCGCTTGTGCCCAGGAATTGGAGATTGCTGTGAGTTGTGATGCCACAGCACTCTATCCAAGGTGACAGCTTGAGGTTCTGTCTCAAAAAAAAACGAAACAAACAAACAAAAAAAAGAAATTCAATAAAGAACACAGAATACAGGCATTCAGAACAGAATTCACAATACAGAATTGGCTTTTAACTGCCTTAAGGAGTCTGACTTCCCATTAAATTCACAACACTAAAATAATTTCACTGTAATGATTTCTTTGCGTTAAATCAGTTTAAATGCACCAGGTAACTTTGCTATTTAAAGAAACCACTTAATAAAGAAAGGTTTTTATATAATTTTGAATATTCATAGCTAGATTTTCTTTAATTGTTGATACATCTAGGACTAACAAAAGAATGTGGATGGCAATAAAACATTATTTTACTTCTTACATATTTATTTACTACTTACATATTTTACATTATTTACTACTTACATATTTTACATGATGAGTTATCATTATAGTGTAAAATATGTTATAGAATGAATGAAATCCTGCAGATTAAATTCCTTTTCTTAAGCCAAGAGGATCTTATTTATAATTGTCTATTTTTAATTTATCATGACCCATTTCTGTATAAGAACATAATATACCTATATTATTTCAACCTTCTCAGGCCTGCTGCTTTTCTTTAGAGGATTTGTTAATTATCTTAAAGTTAGAAACATGTCTGAAAGTATGGCGGCTGCTCATAGAACAAGATATTTCTTCTTATTATAGAGGTAAGGAATATTAATATATTAACTCTGTTTATTCTCCTTATATATTAAAATGTACCAGAAACATATTAAATATGTAAGCTGTACTTAAGATTTTTACTCAAAGACAACATATTTAATGTTTTTATACTTTTTTTTTTTTTTTTTGCAGTTTTTGGCCGGGGCTAGGTTTGAACCCACCGCCTCTGGCATATGTGGTTAGCACCCTACTCCTTTGAGCCACAGGCGCCGCCCAATGTTTTTATGTTTTTAATAGCTTAATTAAATTTAATAAGTTGTAGACCTTTTTAGAAAACTTTGAAATTTTTCAAACTGAATTTCATAAATTTTAATTTTTTCAATACATAATGAATACACTGTAACTTTAAATCAGACTTTTTAAATTTCTTTTTAAAGATTGACCACAGGAGATGTATGAAGTAACAACCAGCACAAAATTTGGAGGCTTGAAAAACAAAACAAAACAAAGTATGACTTACTTTACACAGAAGGGATGGGAATTTTTCATAAAACAATGTGAAATTCACATTGACATCTGATGAAAAAGAAAAGAAACAAAAAGCAAATCTATGATTGAAAAATAGTTTGCCATACAGTCATCTTAAAGATGTGGATCAAGGAATAAAAATTATGTGAAGAGGGCGGTGCCTGTGGCTCAACGGAGTAGGGTGCTTACCCCATATGCCAGAGGTGGTGGGTTCAAACCCAGCCCCGGCCAAAAAAAAACAATTGTATGAAGAAAATAGGAGCTCTGTTACTGTTTTCTTAATGTGTCAGTGTGTATCAACAGTGAAAGCTACAACTTGAATAAAGGGAATATAAAGAAATGAGCAGGCATTGTCTTACTAGCTGAGAGTTTCTGGAGGCATTGTATAGAGCAGTAACATTTATCTGTGGTGCAGCCAAGAGTAGTTGTACATAAAGAGACCTCATATCTTTAAACCCTATCTTATGTTTTATTTTTATTTTCCTGGTTTTTTTTTTTTTAAGTCCATATACTTCATATCTGTAAATAATTTAAACTTTAAAAGTATTTGAATTCCATAAGCAAAATGTCTACTAAAACACTTCTGAATGTAGAACTGCAGGACAAAGCGTTTAGGGTTACTATCCTTTTTTATAAATAAATTGTATGGTTTGTGATTTGATTTTTATTTATAAATTTGTATGCATTATACATAAGCTATATTATTTACTTATTTCCATTGAAGAGTACAAGGAATATAGTTGTATTTCTGGATTACATTAAAATATCATTTTAGGTGTTCCATTAAGGTACCTCTCTTGAAGATGTCACATCTTCTCAACAAGTAAAGTGTCTGCAAACCGTGGCATTAAGAGTTTGTCACCATTAAAAATAAGATAAAAGACCACATAATTCGAATGGTATGCTATGAATAGTGTGAATATCCTGTATACATTTCAAAGAGTCTAAAATATAATGTAAATACTCTCTGAAAAATCCCAGGAGTATCCATTCTGGGGCCCACAGGCCCCATGCTTATTTTGTGGAGACTTTTTTTGCTTTTCTGTGTCAGATATCATGAAAAGTATGCATGGACTTTGTTTTTGCTGCTGTTTGTGTAGTTAACATATGACCCAAGGCAACTCTTTTTGGAGACAGTCTTGCTCTGTTAACCAGGCTGGGAGTGCCATGGCCTTATAAGCCCACCTCACAGCAACCTCTAACTCCTGAGTTCAGTCACTCCTCCTGCCTCAGCCTCCTGAGTAGCTGGGGCTACAACTGCCTGCCACAATGCCCAGCTAATATTTCTATTTTTTGGTAGAGATGGAGTCTTGTTCTTGCTAAGGTTGGTCTTAAACTCCTGAGCTCAAGTGATCCTTCTACTCAGCCTCCCTGAGTTAGGATTATAGGTGTGAACCACCTCACCCAAGAAGATTCTTACTCTTCTAGTGTTCAGCAGAGAAAAAAAAAAGTTGCATATCCATGCATCTCAGACTTTTATATATTGCTATGTTATCTTTATCAGAAGAACATTATATATTTATGCCATACTATTATTCTAAGATAGTTTTTTTATTGTATTATCATTTAGATAAATGCAACTTAATACATTTTAAGACTAATTATTTCTTTGTCCCTAGACAAACTCGACATCAACTTGACATTCCTTTCTTATGCCAATGTGAAATTTTCAAATCATCTGTAAACCTACAACTTTAATAGGATAGAAGACTACTAATAATAGAAGACAAATTAGTGAAGAAAAGATAAGCTTCAAAATTGAATAGCAGGGTGGTTTATACTTAAGCCATTTCTGATCATTCTTTTAAGTACCTATGTTTATTTGTTTTGCACATATGCACATTTCTGCATTTGAAAGATTTGCATACACTTGAAAGAAACCATGAAGTTGTAGTGGTAAAGTCCAGTCACATTTGGTTAATCAGTGTTTGATATAATTGAGACTTGAGTGGTATAGAGTCTTTCAGCATGTAAATGCCATTGACTTCTGACTTGACATTTAGTGTAATAAAAATGAAATTATTGACCATGTCAAATGCTTTAGTTTCTGGCTCTTCAATTCATCTGGTTATTCTACACATGCAACATCCTTTGTTCTATATAAAGTTTATTAAAACCTGCAGTGCTAATTATTGGAAAGGATTTGTCAAGATTTTGGAACATGATAACACTGTAAATAACCACGGATAAAGTACTTTTTGCATTGTTTTCTTATAAATTGTGTCTAGATATCTTTTCATTAATTTTAAACTAAGTGAACTAAATATATATATATATATAGAAAATTTGAGTGTTAAAGATAGAATTTGTTTTTAAGACAAGTATTAAGAAAATGTGGGTGTACCAAATGTCCTTTATGAGAGAAAAAAACTTTTAAGGGACATACTAATTTTAGGGATTTTCCAATAAGAAGCTTGGTTTTTAGAATTGCCTATCATAGACATTGTTGCAGGAAGAGGTTGTATTAGATATTGTATTTATTTCATTTAAGATAATTTTGAAAATTAATTTTCCAAATATTCTCATTTACATTTGTCTTTTAAAAATCCAATAAAAGTATCTATCAATATCATTGTAATAATTTTTTGTTTAGATGTTTAATTTGTTAAGCTTAGCAAATAAAATTTTGTGCTATGAATAGCTTCCTGTTGTATGATTATAGATTAATTTGTCAAAAACATATTCTAAGATCAGATATGCAAAATATCCATTTTCAAGTTATGGAAATGGTCCTGTGGGATTTAGGGGAGAGAAAGAGAGAAAAGGCGTGTGTGTGCGCGCACGCGCGCGTGTGTGTGTGAGAGATGAGAGTGTGGTGAGAGTGTGTCACCATTATTACAACTGGAATTTAATCTACATTCATAAGCTATTGTATTTTGCATCTTGCAAATCATTTTGTGTCTCATCTGTTTTTCTTTTCTGTTAATCTTTGCTTTTGAGTGCCAACATTAAAAATTATGGTATATAAATTTTTAAACCTAAACATTATTTAATAACAGCTATATAGAATATATAAAGTTGATTCCTTATTTATTACTAGACACTACTACTAAAAGGTACATCTGCTTATTCAGGGACATTTTTCCATTGCTGAAAAAATAAAATTTATTATGCTTTATAAATTCTTTTGTATTTCTCTGTATTTTCTAATTCTTTGTTGTCTTTGATAAATAAAACATACAGTTTTGTTTTGCTAATTAAGCCTCCTATTTTTTGTTTTCCCTCTTTTAGTTTATTCCTTTATGTAGAATTTTTGTTGTCAATTAAAATACCTGTGAAGTAAAACACCCCTTGAAGTAAAACAATAGTATGGGGTAAAGAAACAAAGTATTTAATTTAGTTGCCTGATTTGGAAATTAATTAAAAGTAGAGTGTACTGAGAACATATGCAAATTCAAATTTATACTGCATAATTTTCTATAGATCCATATTTTGTTCTTTCAATAATTTTTAAATGAAATTAAGCTTGGGTGCATGATAATTTTACATTTCTAGGGAGCTCAGCTGTCAAACATCAATTTATTAAAATTTCATTTTTTGTGTGCTCTTTATATGTGTTTTATAAATACAAATGTATAACTTTTCATCCAACATAAAAACTTCACTTTTTGTTTTGATTTTTCCCTCCAAAACTTCAAGGTTCAAGTATACCTGTAACTTAATCTTCTATAATTGGTATAATTTAATGGTAGCTTTAAATCTCATTATCTAAGCAGGGGAATCAAAATGTTATTTTCAAAAACTAAACATTTCTCTTCTGGATTTTTGAAATTCTGCATACTTCCGTCCATTTTCTGTGAGCATGAACAGCTGCTGTTGTGTTTTGAGGACTCTTGACGAGCTTTGCACTCTTGCCTTTGATTGAAAACTAAAACACTTGTGAGGGTATCTAAACATTTTGGAATAAACATAAACTGTCGCTTGGAAGTTAATGTAAAAATTTCTAAAGTTATTTCTATTATATTTGAGTAAGCTAGTTATAGCTAGGATAATCCACTTTTATGTATTTATTCAATAAACTGAATCTTAAGGAAAAAATACATTTTTCTATACAGCGTATTCAAGATTTTAGAAATTTAAAATTATAATGCAGATCCCATTACACTTAGTTAAAAAGAAGATCTCTCCTTAATTCAAGATACTAATCTTGAGGCAAATGGATCACCTTAGCTCAGGAGTTCGAGACCAGCCTGAACAAGAGTGAGACACCCCAGGACCAACCCCCACTTTTCCTTTCCTTTGTAATCATTCATGTGTTCTTTCAAGATGCAGTTTATTTATTTATTTTAATTTTAAAAAATTTTTTTAAGACAGTCTCACTTTGTTGCCTTCAGTAGAGTGCTGTTGCGTCATTGCTCATAGCAACCTCAAACTCTTGGGCTCAAGTGATTCTCTTGCCTCAGTTTTTTCATTTTTAGTAGAGACAGGGTCTCAACACTTGCTCAGACTGGTCTTAAACTCCTGAGCCCAAGCAATACCTTGGTCTTCCAGAGTGCTGGGATTATAAGGTATGAGCAACAGCGCCTGCCCTCAGGATGCAATTTATTTGTAATCTTAAGTGGGAAACACAAGTAAAGCTGACATTGAAAGCTTAAAAAAAATACTAATATTGACCTATTGATTGAGTGTATAAGATCTATCCCATTTTAGACATGCTTTTGAAGTTGTTCATAGATTTTCACCTGTTAAGCAATAAAAAACTTCTCATAATAGCAAAAGTGGAGTCCAGAATATCCAATTACAGAAAAATTCAGATTCCTTAATTTGACAGAATTTTTTTCAACCGTATGTACTGTTTTCAAAAAGCACGTACTTAACTAAAGTGACATATATCTTGAATTTGCTTAAGTAAAAAATAGTGCTTCCTTTCTTAAAAGTGACCTAATCTGAGGGATAAGTTAAATGATCACCTTGTGTATAATTGCACAGTTTGCTGAGAAGTGACTACTTTGGTCCCACTGTCCTTGGAGAGATGGGACTGGGGTAAGGGAAGGAGCTAATTACTCTTGTCACAGTCCTTTCCAACCATTTTATAAGTGTTTGGCCTATAAAAGAGGCATAGGATTAGTATCTTTTTTCAAAAATAGAAGTTACATCTTAATTATTCTACCTTATGGTAAATAGTAAATAATGAATGCCTTAAAATTTTTAAGTGTTGTTAAATATTTTAATTTTTTATTCAAATGGTCATATGAAATATTAATATATTACTATTTTTAAAAACTTCATTCTGAATAAAGTTCCAAATGTTAAATAATAACATACCATTCATTATCTCAGAAAAATTCTTGCCACATATAAAACATGCTGGCATGTATTTTAACATTATTGAAGTCCTATGGATGTGGAAATGTGAACCTGTGACGTGTCCTTTTGAAAGTCAATTTAAGATTCACAAGGTATTATCACCACCTTGGCCTCACTAAAATATTTATATGGCAGACTTCATAAGATTTGAGATGAAAACAACTCTGTCATGGAATTAGGTTGGAGTTGTAGTATCATTTATCTTATTATTGTAGGTTAGAAGACAGATTGCAGTCTGATTTTTTATTTCAAGTTAATTTGAGAGTACAAAGAAATAGGTTACAATGTTTGTATTTGTTAGGTAGAGTCCCTCTTACAATTGCAAAAAACCTAGGTTTTTGAAAATAATTTATGTTCATTTCTGCTTTGTAAAATAACCAGGGTCACTATAGGCCAGAACTGCTGATGGTCTTTTGTGTTTTTTTACTTGTAAGACCTAAGGTACAAAAATTTCCTTCAAATTATTAAGAAAAACAAACAAAGAAAACTCATCTCATATTTTTAAAAAATTAAAAAGAGAGTGTTTGTTTTGAGCTCAGCATATTTGCTTATTTCACTGTCTTGATGTTTTCAGCTTAGATTTCTTTTTTGTTGTTTTTTGTCTTTGTTTTGAGAGGGTGAGTTACCCACTTCTAAAAAACTCACCTGCTTTTAAGGAAAATTATTTCTTTTAAATAAATAACTAAATAGAGAAGAGATGGGCTCTTACCTTTTTAAGAGCTGAGGTTATAGCAAACCAAAAACACACTTCTAGTTCATAGAATCGTAGAGGTGGTTTTCCTATCTTTTCATACTTGGAAAGAACCACTTTTATTACTCTCCCACTTTTTTTTGTTTGTTTGTTTTTTGTTTGCAGTTTTTGGCTGGGTTTGAACCCGCCACCTCCAGTATATGGGGCTGGTGCCCTACTCCTTTGAGCCACAGGCACCGCCCTACTCTCCCACTCCTTTTGTGTGTGTTCATTTCAATTAAATCAACACTTTACCATCAGTGACACAGAAAGGATATGGTCTGGCCTTCCTTGAGTATAGTTTCTTCCCAGTGTTAGCAGAAGTATAACAAGATCAACAGTAAAACAGAAGTTTGCCCAAAGCTGAGAAGAAATCTGGAAGATAGCTATTGCCTTTAGAGTATGGAGGGTAGCATATAACCTTACTGGAAAGTAGGAACTCCTCAGAGGTACAAGAACGGTATATAAATTCCTTGTGTGGAAATATATTATTTCTTTTCCATTAAATTTAGTTTTTCGGCCATTTGCTGACATAGTGATTTGGTTTGACTATGCGATCTACGTGATTTGAGCTGTGAAATTTTAATTCCCATCTTACTCATTCAGTGAGATAACCTAAAGACTCTTACTTGCTCAAGCAAGCCATGGTGACCACTCCGACTAGGATAATAGGTGCGATAAAGTGTGAAGCATCACTTCCCAAAACTAGACGTTTTTAAATGATGAGACCACAGGGAATACGTAGCATTAGATGAGTTTTTAAAAGATACCTGTGTCTTATCCCTAATTCCACACAGTAAATCTCCAAGGATGAGTTTTTGATTGAATCACTCCTAAAGGACCTCTCTTCAGAGCAGTGATTGTTACTCAACATGATGTATCGTAATCCACTAGAAGTTTTCAGGAAACTAATGTTTCAGTCTCAAGTTTCAGAAGTTCCAATGCGATAAATTTACCCCATGATGAAGTCCTAGAATTTTGGGTTAGTGGTACTGTTGATTCCTTTCTCATCTTTGTGCCCTTTCTGTATCTGGCTTCATATATATATGTATGCTAGTTAAACATGATAGGACCAGTGTCATCAGAATGGCTTCTTGCAGGGAAAAGAAGAGGCACATAAAATTAGACCTTAAAGGGTTAATGAGCCTTTCTTGAGCTCTTTGTGCCTTCTGACCTCTGGATGAAGGCCCTTCTGGTTTTAATGCCTGTAGGGCTTTATCACCAGGGCAGTGTGTGAGCATTGTGTTAGAATGGAGCTAAATGTGCTGAGAGAGCAGTTATTTTCTTCATAATACTGTAAAGCGGGTAGAGTTAGATTATTCTATTGCATAGAATAGAATATATTCATTTTTTTTTCTGGCCTCAAAAAATAGAATTTCTTTCTTCTAGAAACTTCCTTTCTCCCGTCTGTGAGGGAGCCGATGAATTATTGAGAGAGGCAGCTTTGTGTAACAGGAAGAATGGGTTTGGGAGCCAGATTAACTCTGGACTCAAATATCAGCTGTCATACAAGCTTGGGCAGTCTGCCTGTGTGAGCGTCAGTTCTCTCACCTATTTATTGGGAAGCACAATATGTACCTAAGGATTAGAGAGAAAAAGGTAGCCGTGGTTATTACATCTTTGCTTGTTGTGTTTCCTGACTGGCCTGCCTGTTAAGTCTTAGCAGATGCCTCCAGGACTTAAAATAAGTCCTTGCCTGATGTGGGCATTGTACCTGCCAGCCCTTTTGAAAAGGGGTGATTAGAACAGGATCTTGTTAACCTTGTATTTGCTCCTATGAATCTTCCCTGCTGCAAGTGGAATTAATGTAAAAGTTGCCTAGATGACATTTTATTTTAAGGGATGAAATTAAGCAATGAGGGGAAGGGAGTTGTTCTTACCAGGTAGTAAAGCATTCTCACTGGTGGGGAGAGAGGAAGTTTGTTCAGATCTCTCCAGTCAGAAGCTTGGGGAGGAATCCAGAGGCCAGTCCTTCTGATTTTCACTCTGAATTGATTCTTTTGCTGAAGGAGCCAGTGCACTGAAATTCTTGTGGGGAGTGAACAGGTAATGAGTTGGTGGGCAGGCTGTTTCTGATTCTAGAAGATATTGCTTCACCAACTTTCTCCTATAATCATGAGCAACCTTCTGTTTATCTTCAAAGATGTCTGTTACTTCAAAAGGGAAATACTTAGATGGGAATTAAGTCCCCTAGACTCAAACCTAGGTACTCAACAGTACTGATCATAATTTGGGATATAATGGATGATGTCATAACTTCCACACAAAATCTATCTTGTATCCTATTCCTCTTTCCAACTTCTTCAAAAATAACTTAAAGACCATCTCTTTTAGGAAGCTTCATTGTCATCCTATTACTCTGATTTTGATCTTCATGCTTCCCAGAACCCTAAACATTACTCCTGTCAAGGCACTTATGACACTGGGCTGTCATTGTGGATTTCTGTGTTACTGTGTTCAATGATACTACATCTTACTCAATTTTGCATGCCCCTCTACACCTAGCACAAAGCTCAATAAATTCAGTGAATGGGGGGATGAGACAGATGCTAGTGCAAGGCTATGTGTATAATGGAATACAGAAAATGTTTTTTGGCTTTTGACTTAGTTAATGGAAGAAGGCTTATAAACAGGAAAATGTGGTATTGTTGATATAGAAACAAAGTTCATGGGTCTGAGCAGTTGAACTCTGAAAAAGAGGGCACCCTTTGCTACAGAGGTGACAATGGAACTAGATAATGAATTATAGTGCAATGTGTTTAAGCATTTCATAATCATTTTCATATTTCTCCATCTCTTCCATGATGCTCTGCCTTCCTTGATTCTCCTCAGAAAGAATTAATTCTTTTTCTAATGCTCATAACATATTATTGGCCTTTATTGAACCAGTTTCTACTGTGTGTCACATAATTTGCATTCATGACTCATTATTTCTGCTATAGGGCAGGATTCATGTCTGGTGCACAGTTGTTTGAATCTAGGATGCTGAGTATATTTATAGCGAGTATATTCCACAGCATCTGTTTACAGGCTTGTCACTGTCTATGCCAGACCAGGACTAACAGGTCCCTGTTGCTGGCAGTCCCAGGACTCCTAGGTCTGAGTTAGTGTCTCTTGCCTCTTAAACTTCCGTACCTGCCTATTGGATCTTCCTTTATAAGCTGCTTTGCTCTCCACCATGTGTCATGGTTATTTCTGCTTTGGGCTTACCTTCTGTGCCTTTGGCAATTCTCGTCTAGTTATGTGTCCTTTTGTTTTTTGTATTCCCATAAACTAATATTTATCAAAATTCAGTAACTGTGTTGAATAATGGAAGTGCGCAAAGAAGATAGAAGGAAAGCTTGGAGGGATAATGAAAGGAAAGAAAGCGCGTAGGTAGGCAGGAAGGCATAAGACCGAGCCAGGAATTCAGGCTGGGAAGGACTTTCTGTCAGTGTCCATGAGAAACTCCCTGAGCGTGTAGGGGTGCAGTGGCGGGAACATAGGTCCATGCAGAGAGAGCCTCCACGCAGAGATTAGGAGGCCCTTGCAAAGATCAGAAGCATACTCAAGCACGTTCTTAGAAGGATACACCTGATTTGTGAAACCCAAAGGCAGGGCCAGTAGCTTGTCTGCCCAGAGACCTGGAATTAGCAACTGAACATCGATCAGGGGCCAAGTCACAGACACACAAGCCCCTCTGGAGCTCCAGGGTGTCCTGTCTGCTGCTCTTTGGTGTCAGCTTTATCCTTTTTCTTTCTGCAAATTGGTTTCTTCAGCTTATTCCCCTTGTGCCTGGCTCATCATAGCTATTTACAAAGGCCCATTTCAACCCTTTCTTTGACCTGTGTGACCTGGATGGAAGCAAGTTCACAAGGTCTCTGAGTCCCAAACTCAGATCCACAGGAGACAGACTCTGACGTGCCCCTCCCTCTCCCAGGCACTCTCTGCCTAACTGTGTGGGTCAGTTACACCCCTCCATAGTTCCAGTTGGCACTGGGCAAAGGGCTACTTTATTTACGTATTTATTTATTTTGAAACAGAGTAGCATTCTGTCACTTGGACTATAGTACTGTGGTGTCACCATAGGTCACTGCAACCTCACACTTCTGGGCTCAAGTCATCCTCCTGCCTCAGCCCCCTGAGTAACTGGAACTGTAAGTGTACATCACCCCGCCCAGCTATTTTTAGTAGAGACAGGGTCTTACCGTTGCTCAGGCTTGTCTCCATCCTCTGAGCTCAAGCAATCCTTCCACCTTGGCCTCCCAGAATGCTAGGATTACAGACGTGAGACACTGCGCTTGGCCTATATCTACTTTTATTTAGAGCCATGGTAGGAGCAGATTGTTGTGTAGAAATGGGAAGGAAATCATTGTTATCTTTCCTGCACTGTGTGCCTTGGAAATACAGCCAAATTGCGGGATCCACCCCACGGAGGATGGCCTTTCACATATTTGGTTAGAACTGATTTAAAAACAAAATATTTGGGCTTCAAGTTCAATGGAGGTTAGGAGTACAGTGTGGTCCTCTCATAATGCAGTTTCTTCAGATTTTGTTCTAGGTAATATAAAGACAAGTTATAAGATTTTGAGAATTTCAGCTCGGCACCTGTGGCTCAGCGGGCTAAGGCGCCAGCCATGTAAACCTGAGCTGGCGGGTTCGAACCCAGCCTGGGCCCGCCAACCAACAATGACGGCTGCAACCCAAACAAAAAAAATAGTCGGGCGTTGTGGCGGGCTCCTGTAGTCCCAGTTACTTGGGAGGCAGAGGCAGGAGACTCGCTTGAGCCCAGGAATTGGAGGTTGCTGTGAGCTGTGATGCCATGGCACTCTACCCAGGGCGACAGTGTGAGGCTCTGTCTCAAAAAAAAAGATTTTGAGAATTTCTGCTTATAGGGAGGTGGAGTAGATGTACCTTTCCTATTTCTCACTATGTACAACTGAAAACCCAGGACGTTATGTAAAAAGTGAACATAGGAAAGTACTAAAAAGGAGAGAAAAGGCAGTGTCCTGGCTGGGGATCTGGGGCTCTGAGCAACAATGTGGAGATGTGTTCCCTGAGCCTTTGTACCAACCAACAAGGCCAGCAATCCAGAAACACCAAAGGGTACAAACAGAAAAGCCCCCAGCAAAACTCTGACCTTTCTACCCAAAAGATCAGGAGAGGCAGGGGCAGACTAGTAAGACAATGAATCACTTGACTGTAGTTAAACGGCACAGGAAAAACTGTGCCCCCTACCTGTGGGCCCACCCCCACCTCCACTCACGCCTACACCTGCCAGGCTGTCACAGGCACCACTCCCCCCGCTGGGGTGAGAAGGCCAAGTGGGGAGGCTGCTCTTGGGAATCACAGAGGCCTAGTGGAGAGGCAGGACTTTCACCACTTCCCAGCAAGGCCACTCCTTCCTCGGTGTGAGTAGAAACCAGGCAGGGAGTTGGAATGCCGTTCCCTCCTCCCAGAGGAAGGAGGAAGGAGCCTCCATGCAGGCGGGGGTGGGAGCTGGGGCTTCTCCTTCCACTTGGTAGTGACTGAAGCAGCAACTCGCTTCTGGAGCTGCAGAAAGTCAGTTAAAACAGAACGGCTAAATAGCAACCACAGAGCACGGAATGATCAGGTTTCATGCAAAAATCACTCATCGCAGCAAGGATTTCAATTGTGCAGTTATTAAAAATCTAAACCAGGAAAAAAAAAATCAAGAAAAATCAAGATTACACTGATCTTCTAAGTGACTTAGATGAGAGAAAAATGCTATTGGTCATTTGTGAGTTATTTATCTCAGTGTCTTTAAGAGTGTGACTTTACAAAAGCAGGTAAAGCCCTATGATCACTACACCCTGAACTTGATGCTGTGCTGAACACATCAGAGAGGGACCCTGTGATGAGAGCTGGGAAGGAGAATGAAGAAAGGAAGCAAGGTCACCCCGAGAACCATGAAGCAGTGGTCTTGAATCCTGAGACAGGATGGGAGCTGTATACTTGGAATATTTTCTAGAAATAGCTACAAAACCAAGCTAGCAAGACTCTTGGAGGTAGCTGTGTTTTTAACTTTTACTGGAGAAGTTTTTTTTAATGCATTTTCAAAGTAGATATATTATCTGTTGCCTATGTTAGTAAAAACTAAACATGCTTTTAAAAATCTTAAAACATTTTATCTCTATCGTATATTGTGGCTAATTGTTTCACAGGTTTTGGGGGTTGGATTTTGAAAAAAACTTTAATTAAAAAGGATGGCATTCTTAAGGAAAGAAAAAAAATAGTAGTGCTAATTCCTTAAATAATTTATTTTACGCCCACATTCCCTAGATCTGGCATTCATCAGCAATCACATGTGTTTAAAAGGGACTTGAGGGATGAATGACCTGTTTAATTGTGTCACCAAGTTTTTCTCCTCTTGATTCCTGAGAAGAAGAAAAGGAGATTAGATGTGTTTACTTAAGGGTAAGTAATAACTGAATGCTTACAGAGTGGCTAGATGAGTATCTGAAAGAGAAGTGGTTTAATGTAGACTTTGGGTTTTTTCCCAATGCTTATGCCCACCCAGAACATGCTATAAAACCTTCACTGTTGTTGTCTTCAGGATCAGCCTTCCTGACTTCCTGAATTCATCATATAAACTTTTAATGAGTGACCTATTTGCAAAACTCCCTTCCAGATTGGCAAATACAAGTCGATAGAGAATGTTGATGCCTTTTTTCTTGCAACCTCCCTTTTTTGGATTTTCTCCTGCTGAATCTTAACCTCCTGCTCTCTCTTCTGAATGAGAAGAGAGAGTCTCATTCACACACATATACACACAAGCTTATTGGTCAAAAGAACTTCCAAAAAGTACAATGAAAAGTAAGATATAGCACTCACAACAGTAGTCTACAGCATTTTCTTCGTACTGCTATTTCAGAGTGACGTGAATGAGGCCTACTGATTTTGTTTTATATTAATAGTATCTGCCTATGTGGAAATTTTTAGATATAAAATAAAAGCACTATATTGAATGCTAGAGCCTACCTAATGATTAAAGTAACAACAAAGTGACACATAATGATGCTTGGAAACAAAGGAAAGAATTGAGGTCTATAATATTTTGATTAAATTAAGCAATTAGAATGTGTTGATGTTTCTTAGCCATCTTCAAGGGTGATTTTACAAGCAGAGAAAATATTTTGTTCCCTTGTCCACATAAATTAAAGCTATTAAACTTTAATTTTATTTCAGTCTCATTGTTTATTTTGTCATTCATCTGGAACTTATAGGCAAAATTAAATTAAAATATGAATGAATAAAGACTAAAGTATGAAAAGATTACTATTAATCTATGTTTAATTAGTAGATCAGCCATTATTACAACCACCAAACATGCATATGAATGAGGAAAAGGTCTTGCAGTAGAGACCAGGTACTGTTTCTTGTTCTTGTTCTTCGTATGCTTTTCAAATACTGAACCCTTCAACTTATGCAAGTAAAATGTATTAAACAGCTATTAATGCTCTAAAGAAAAGTCCTACTTTTTTCACATATTCTATGCAGAATAATAGTTTCAATGCATACTAATGTATTCCTGTAATTAGAAAAACACAATGTTTCTTTAAAAAATTCCAGCAGAGGTGGCACCTGTGGGTCATGGAGTAGGGCGCCGATCCCATATACCGAAGGTGGCGGGTTCAAACCTGGCCTCGGCCGAACTGCAAAACAGAAAAATAGCCGGGCCTTGTGGGGAGCTCCTGGGGTCCCAGCTACTTGGGAGGCTGAGGCTAGAGAATCGCCTAAGCCCAGGAGTTGGAGGTTGCTGTGAGCTGTGTGATGCCACGGCACTCTACCGAGGGTGATAAAGTGAGACTCTGTCTCCACAAAAAAAAAAGGAAAGAATAGTAGTCCTCATTTTAAGAATATGCAT
>CAUYON010194807.1:0-21694 GCA_963573935.1 Arctocebus calabarensis | reverse complement strand
GAAGTCTAGGTTGAGTTCTTTGAGAGTTCTCCGTACTTCCTTCCAAAAAGGTTGTATCAGTTTGCAGTCCCACCAGCAGTGTAAAAGTGTTCCCTTCTCTCCACATCCACGCCAGCATCTGCAGTTTTGAGATTTTGTGATGTGGGCCATTCCCACTGGGGTTAGATGGTGTCTCAGGGTGGTTTTGATTTGCATTTCTCTTACACAAATCCACACCCTCCCTGGAACATTGTTAACCTTTCTGGTAACTTAACAATAAGTGGTACAAATGTGAGTTTTATTGGAGAAAGTACTATCATTATTCTCTTTAAGTTAATTACTCAGAAAAAGGAATCTACCAGGCAAAGAAGAAATACTATTTTAAGTTGCCTATATAATTTATGAAAAAAGATAAAATGTAACTATGAATTAATTTTATTTTTAAGTAATAAATATGACATTTTAAAATACTAAATTAAAAGTAAAATAGCTTACATATTAAATCTATAATTGCTAATGTGAGAAAGGATACATTAATTATACATTTTATCTTCCTCCATTTTTCCTTTTTGCTGTAGGTTGGAAGGAAATTAAAAGGAAAAAGCAGTAAAGACCCAGAGACATTAAGATAAAAGCAGGTCGTTTTTTAAAAGAGCAAACTGTATAAATTGCTAATGTTACCTTCTAATTTTCTCATCAAAATCTTATTAATTATAATTAATTAATAAAAATGCCCATTTCAGCAAAAGCCAGAGAGTAGTAATAAATGTTAAAATGCATTTAAATCCCTTAATTCCACATAAAGAAAATTGATCTTAAATCTGTCATAGATTCATTATTCCCATAATATTAAAAATATGTAACAAGTAACATTATTCTAAAAACTTAATCATTTTGATTAAAATAAATTGTAAAAATAGGCCTGGTGAGGGGCTCACCCTTGGATGTGTAAATGTGTGTGTGTGTGTATAGGATGAGCATTTACACCTGTCTATGTATGTGAATGTGTGTGTGCATGTATATAATTTTCAGGTGAAACCAATGAAGACATTTTAGAATCATAAGAGGTCACAGAGATTTTTTTACATATTTATTTCCTATAAAATATAGAAACATTTTTATTACTTGGAGAAATAAATAACATGTGTTTTGCATGATAGCAAATAATTGAGTAAAACTTTTAATTTACTTGATCTTTTTACCTGTGCCAGAAAATTCATATGTAAATCAGGAAGATGATTAAGAACTCATTAACAACAAAAGTTCTAAAAATGTAAGGTTATTCAATCATTAGATATCATCCAATCCAATTCCCACCCCCCCAAATGGCCCATGTTTGCTTCAGTATAAGGGTAGAATATGTGAAAATTAACATATATCTACACAACTATTCAATTAATGGCTTCATGCACAAATGAAAATTGTAGATGTCTTAACTGTCCAAATTGGTAGACCACACGGATTTCAAGTTTCCTAAGAATAAGAATAATAAATCATGTATCACTGCATCCCCCAAGTTCCTCAGTACAGATAAGAAAATTCAATTTTCACAATAATTCAATTCACTCTAACAGCTTTGCCACTGGAACCTTAAAAACTAATATTTTAGAAAAATAGAATTTGCACACATATGAAAATGTTTTTCAAAGATATTTACTTTATAGAGGCTAATAAATCTTCAGAGTAGAATTAACTCCGTGCAAGCAGGAAGAGTCATAAAAGCCTTTCTGGCAATGACGCAACCAAATGTGTGGCTTGAGGAATATGTGATGTCAGAAGATAATGTCATTCTCCCTGAGAAATATACTAATGGGGGAAAGGAGAGAAGAGTTAACATGAGCTGCTCATACAAGGAAGGGGTCAACCCTAATAAAAGGAGACATGTTTCGGGATATATTTGAACATGAACTTGTACACATAAAAAGGGAAGGAATATGTAAAATTAACATCACAAGAGTAGAAGGCTTAGTTTCAACCGTAAGTAAAAATGGATACTTTAATGTACATTTGGCAAGTAAGTAATAAAATGAATACTATGTATAAAAAAAAAGGGTGGGTTAGGACTTAAGCTAGAGCTAGAGGTAAAAAATTATATATATGTATTGCATTTCCCCTAATTTTAGAATATTAAGTGACTAAAGTTTTAGAAAGAGGTGTAAGAAATTATGGGCTGAATTAATATTTAAAAATTTAAATAAAAATGGAAAATTGTATAGTATTATGTCCAAAAGTGATGCATAAAATCAAACATGACTAAAATTTTGAAGTTGGATCAAGTGGAATTATAGAGTGCTGTCCCTGAAAATGAGTGGAGTCTTCAGGGCAGGAGTAAGAATTCAATCAGGAGAAAACCTGGCTTCTTCAAGGATGAGTTATATAAAAAATAATATGCATAAAGGCCAGGAAGAATGTCTTTAATTTAGTAGTTGCAGGCAAAAGATAGACTATTTAATGGGGGAGAAAATTTTTGAGAGACAAGAGAAAAATTATCAACACTATAAGATCTAAAAAGGAAACAAGAAAAGATATTTTACAAAATCAAGTACTATCAAAAAAGGAAGAAAATTGTGAGGAAATAGAAGTTGAATAGAGAGTTAAAATGAGAGTAATATATTGTCATCCATCATTTGCAGGAGTTTAGTTTTCAAAATAATCATGGCAAAATGAATAGCTGAATTTCCAGATAAGAGGAGAAAGAATAAGAAGAAAATCCCAAAAGTCCAATCAACGAAGGAAGATCCCAGCCCAACCCCTGAAAGGCAAGTGGATAAGGAAGTGCCACTGGGTTGACCTCTGGGGTGACAGCTTGATTGACAGTCATGAAATATGTTACTTTAGGCCAAAACAATCAGAATGGAGAGCCAATGAAGGGCTACACATTGTATAGAAGGATTGTCTAGAGAAAGTCCACTCACCAAAAAAGGTGATGCCAAGACATTGCTCTGTCTCGCCTTGTGGTTCAAGCAGCACAAAGCCCATTCTTAGGAATTCGCCTCCCCAGTTCCCTCTCCAACGTGATCAGGATGTCCAGGCTGCATGGGTTCACATCCCACAGAGCCCCAATCTGCACACTGGCCCCAGCCAATGGCATCCTACCTCACTCAGTAGAAGCAAAAGAAAATTCTCCCTGCCCAGGCAACACTCACACACCAAGCCTTGCAAGAGCCTCACAAAGCAGAGTTATAAATTAAAGAAGCAAGGCTAAGCAAAAAAAAAAAATCAGAAAAACTCAGATATTTAATATAATTATTGAAATGTTTAATGAAATAATAAAGAGATGTTAGAAGCAAAAAAGGAGATAGAATTAAGAGACTAAAAACTTTTAAATAATAAATAATACAGTTGCATTATTGAAGTTAAAAATCTCAATGGACAGGCTATGAGCATAAATAACTACACAGAACACATTCCACTCTATATGATAGTCATTAAGTTTTCTCTAACAATATAGAGGAAAGTGGATAATTATTTTAACAGGGGGATGAAGAAAACTGAGCCTCACATATCCTGGTGACAATCATCTATTTGGATGAGTTGGAAAATAAAAATGTGAGTTAAAGTGAGACTTACATTTTTCATTTATTTATTTTTATTAAATCATGGTGGTGTACATAAATGCAAACATGGGGTACAATGTGCTGGTTTTATATACAATTTGAAATATTTTCATTGAACTGGTTGACATTTTCATGGCATTTTCTTCCTTAATGTGTGGAGACATTTATATTCCACATTTAGTAAGTTTTTCCTGTCCACACTTACGGTGCATCTCAGAAGGGTACAGGTGAGACTTACAGTCTTTAAGAAATCAGCAATATAGTGGATTTTAGATGGGTTTTAGTAACAGTGAAAAAACAGAAAAAAAATTGTAACTTAAACGGTGAATCATCGTTATGTTGAATATTAATTGCATCTATTTTCTTTGATAAAGTATGCAGACACTACTATTACTCTTCTAAGGTTTTGTTCTGTTTTCTTAATGATGGAGCTACATACTTTTGCTGGAATATTTTCTATTTCCATAAAACAAGATCCTGCCGCTTTCACCATCGGCTCCAGGATGCAGAGAGCTCCGGGACTGTTCACATCACTGCACTGTGACGAGCCTGCACTAACCTCACATCCATGACCTGTTTCAAACCTATCGAAGGGCTGAAGCTGCAAAGCCACCAGCCAGCTCGGCACCTGGGGGGGAGCAGGGTCCAGAGCTGTGTCCATCTGGGGCGCAACTGACAGACCCCGGTAACAACGTCTGGAACAGTTGACAGGGCACGATGTCAAACACCCAAGGCCGCAGAGATCCCTGGAGTCTTCTTTACGGAGAAATCACCCACAACGCTAGGTAAAGAAGGTGAGAAAGACTAAGGACCCTGCGGGGAGAGGACAGTTGTGCAGAGCGGCAGGCCGGGCCCCACCCAAATCCTAGGGCAGGTGGACTGCACAGCCAGGGAGGGCCAGGGATCACAGGTGGAAAACGAACGAGAGGGGGTTGGGGGGAGTTCTGGCTACACCCTCCTAACAACACTGTTTTTCGTTTCCCCTTTTTTATTTTTATTAAATCCTAAATACATCAATCACGTCTGAGAAACTGAGGGAGACGGTGATGAATGTGATCAGACACAGGGTGGCTGAAACTGGACCAGGTGGGCCTAGGACGGAGCCCACGTCCCCACTGTACTCGAGAGAGGTCTCCGAGGAGCCTGACTCACGTGGGGTCGAGGAGAGTCTCTGTCCACGTTTGGCAGGTTCTTTCTCCTTAAACCCATAAAGGGGTCGGCACGGAACCCTCTGAGGTGCCTCAAAAACTGCCCCCTGTGGTGCAAAGAGCCCTGGGATTCGTTCCTCCCCCCACCCCAGAACTAAACCCTGAGGACGAAGAGGAAAGAGGGACTGGGGAATTCTCCCTGTAGACAGGGGCAGAATGGGGGGACACAAGGGAGGGCTGGAGACACGAGCAGCCCCACCCGCGAGACCCAGGGACCAGGTCAGACAGAGCCCATGTCTCATTGGAACCACAGAGGCGGCACCCACACACACTCCAGCAGCCCTGGCAGGTGGATGCAGGTGAAAAGTAATGAAAAACACCACTTCCTCCTAGCCCAGGACATTTCTGCACAGGGCGAAAGAGAGAAAACAATGGTCTCAAGGGATGAGCATTCAAAAGGATGGGGTGCCGGTGGCACTGCGGAGAGGTGGCAGAGACAGGAGGAAATCTTACCTGGGGCACCTGCACATCCAGCCCCTCCCAGCTGTGGCAGCAGCTGGTCCTCAGGTGAGAACACTCAGCAGTCACTTATGAGATTCGCTTCCAGCTGCACTTGGCCATTGGGACAGCCATCTTGGTAGCTAACCTGCTTTATCCAGAGGAAACCAACTTCTCACGTCCTCATGAAATGAGGTAGTTTTGCAACTTGGAGCCTGGTTGCCCAGGGAAGTGAGGCTTCCTGCTTCCCACAAGGACAGGGGTCTTATCATCCTCCATGCTTAGATTTCAAACAAATGCCCCCCAGGTCTTCAAGAAAGGCACTCCTGGAACACAAAGGTGACAAAAGGCCTATCTAATATTCCAAAGAATTTATTTACATTTCAAAGAAAGGAGAAAGGACTTGTAAGTTTTCTAAAATAAATGCTCTGAGGAAAAGGAAAAGAGAGAAATCACTCTTATTTTCAAGAAGGAGAATTAAGCCTCTTACTTTAATTGGCATTTGTCTTTCCACGGGTTTGAGTGACAAGTAACAACAGCATACTTCTGGGAGAGGACCAGGAAGGACACAGGGGCTAACAAAGGGACCCTTGGTAAGGTCCCACTCAACGTGAAGACAGGAAACTCAGAACATGGCACATTATCTCTGCAGGGATTACAGGCACTGGGTACTATGTGTCACCATAGCAACAGCACATCTCAAACACACATCAGCTTCTGGATGAACACACATCTCACAGGTGGGCCCAGCAAAGGGAACCAATGGCCCCTCCGGCTGGGAAGACCCCACACCTCCCTTGTGGCTGGACTCAGAAACTTGTCTGGTGTCAGGGCAAAGGAGAAACTTCCCATTTGCCTTCTGAAGATTCCCTGAAACAAAACAGCTCACAAAATGCAGATTCACAAGAGAAATGGCTTACAAATGTACTAACACATGGGAGAAGGAGAATCACAAAGTGACTGCCTCCACCCCCAGGAGGTGCAGAAGCTGATGTTACATGTGCAGCCCCCAGGAGGGGTGTGTGGCCAAGCCCAGTCACAGTGGAAAATCAGGTTGTGGTCATAGGACTCATGATAGGACAGAGAGAGCAGACGGTCTGGCTTCAAAACTGGTCTTGTTATGTGGACGAAACCTCACAGGAGCACCCCATACAAAGTCTTTCTTTCTATGGCTGAATAGTACTCCATGCTATACAAATACCACAGTTTCTTAATTCATGGGTTAATAGGTACTTGGTTTCCTTCCACGGCTTGCCAACTGTGAATTGAGTTGCGATAAACATTCTAGTGCAAAACTCCTTATGCCAAAAATGGTTTTTTTCTTCTGGGTAGATACCTAATAATGGAAGGATCAAATGGAAGGTTTCCTTTGAGGCTTCTCCGTCCTTTTTTCCATAGAGGCTGTATTAGTTTGTGGTCTCACCAAGTGTTTCCTTCTCTCCACATCCAACCCAGCATCTCCAGCTCAGGGATTTTGGGATGTGGGCTATTTTCTCTCGGGTTAGGTGATATCTCAGGGTGGTTTTCAATGGGAAAGGGGAAAGGGGAGGAGGAAGGGGGATTGATAAACTCTTAGCTAATGTGCATAATGTAAGGGTCTACAGTACAGGGGCTCAACCACAACTTGAACTTTACCTTAGAAATGTAAACAATGTGACCTAATCGTTTGTACCTTCATATTAATCTGAAATTTAAAGAAAAGAAAAGGACAAACGCACTTCGAACATAAAAAAGAAAAAGTTTATTTCAATCCTTTAAATGTGTCAGATTCACAGTTAATCTCCCTAAAATTTGGATAAGGAAAGAGTTCAGAGAAACCCCGGCTGCATCAATGCCAACTTCTCTACAGATGCAAATCTCTCCCCTGGCTTTGCAAGGATCCTTCTGTTTGCTTTCTCTTTAACAGCCATCTCAGAATATGTGAAAAGAAATATATCTGGGGTTAAAGTGTGTTTACTTTCTTCATTGGTTTTCACTAAAAATTATGAGGTCCATGAAAAGGCTGGAAAAAATGCACCCTCAAGAGACAAAGAAATTATGAGAAGCAGATTCAAATATGACACACAGTTTGGAAATGACATAGAAATTTTGAAAACAGCCAGGGACAAAAGAGATACTACATTATGGAGAAAATGGTAAGAATTATTGCAGATTTCGCCTTATCAGCCAGAAGACAGCTAAGTTACATGCTAAAAGTTTCATAAGGAAGAAAGAATATAAAATTCTGTCAACCCCAATTTTTATGCTCATGTTAGGGCTCAGGGAACAGCTCCCCAAAGTGAAGCCCTGAGCCACAGCCTCCAAGGGAAATGTCTTCTCTGACCTTCTTCCTCCTGCCTCTGTCTCCCTGAGCCCAGCCAAAGAGACTGGGATTCATCTTCCTCAAGGTAGGTCCTAGAAACTAGAACCCTCTTTCTTGAAAGCCAGCCATAAAATCTAAGAAATAAAAACAAAATTTTAAACTTCCCAACCAAATGAACAGACTCCCATCTTGGACAAGGAGACCCCAGAGAAAGTTAAAAAACTGAGTTTCCAGCCGTGCTAGTGTGAACTAAAATAAACTCTTAAGCCTTCAGCTGAAAAATCCCCTTCTTAGCCCAGAGGACCCCAGAAAAGCCTTCGAGCGCAGTTGCACGAGGAGAAGGGAGGCCCAGCAAGCTTCATATCCCTTCTCCCTGGTTAGCTGCCATCAATCGGGCTTCCATGCAAGGGAAGAAGTGCTCCCCTGGGATTTCACCCAAACTCTTAGAGTCACTCTGCCCTTTCACAGTTTTTGCATAACAACTGACAGTGTTCCTTCCTGAGAAGAGGCACCAACTGTGGAGTGGTTTGGGTCAGTCTTTGGAGGCTGCACACAGACCCTCTGCTTCACCTTTGCACACAAGAAGTCTGGAAACTCCACCCAGGGATCACGCTAATGTTACCCATTGCTATACATGCCACCCATGAAGGGGCATGAAGCTTAATTGTACGTGGGAGTGTTTATAGTTCATAAATACTTATTATATGCAGCCACCCACTCAGCATTTATTTCTGTTCCCTTTGCTATTCCCAGGAAGGGCTCACTCTGAGCGTCTTCCTGAGGCTCTGTCTCCCAGTCTGCAGGATGGCCAGCCTGTAGGCCACGGCCCTGGGAGACTTAAGGCTCTCCTTTCCAAATTTATGCACATCCTCGTTCTTCAGATGACCAATCTAAAAATATTCTATACAAACATTGGCTATATTACATAGTGGTCCACAAGCAAAAAATAAAAACTAAAGACTGGCTATCATAACATTGTTGTTGTTATTAAATGTTAAACCTTTTAAATTCTATGAAGGCAAAAAGCAGAAACCTAATTAACACATGTATATGTAAAAATAAAAAATAAATTAAAAAAAAGTAAAAAATAAATAAAAAAAAAGTATTAGACATACTTTTTCTGACTATAGTCTTAAGATCCTCATTCCCTACATCATACTCAGAAGGAAGGATTCTGCTCAGAGAGGCAAAGGAGAGTCTAGACAGACAGGCCTGGCTGGGTTCCCCACTAAGTCTATTGGCACTAGATCATGCCTCTTTTGTCCAATCATTTTCTACTGTCTATATGATTGGACAAGATCACGCCTCTTTTGTCCAATCATATTCTACTGTCTATATGATTGGACAAGATCACACCTCTTTTGTCCAATCATATAGCTGTCTATATCATGTTGAACCTAAGCATAAAAAGGGATGATTTCACCTGCATCTTTTGGGTTGTCATCCTGAAGGCATCTGTGTATGTACAGATAAATAGATTTGTAGGACTTTTCTACTATTAATCTGCCTCATGTCAGTGATTTTCAGGGAAACTCCAGGTGACAAAGGAGTCCTGGAGTTTTGGCCCTTACACCTAGAAAAGATCTTTTCTGTCAAGAGAGACAGAAAATTTATTTCCATCTGACCTAGGCTATAAGAAATATTAAAGAAGCTCTTTCGGCTGAAATAATATATCATCCTGCAAACTGGATCTACACAAGGAAGTAAAGAACACTGGAAATGGAATAAGTGGTAGCAAAATTTAATTCATTATTTTTATCATTTGGATTGCACTAAGAAATTACTTATTCTAGGAAAAAAATCTGTCAATAACTCTTGTGTTTATAGGCTATGGGAAAGTAAAAAGTATGTGAAAACATTACAAATAGTAGAAGCAGGAATTGAGAATACAGTGTTGCAAAACCTGAGCATAGACAGGTGAGTCTGATTAATTTAAGAGGCATATTTAACTGCTAGGTGGTAACAGGCCTAATTAACAGAAGTTAAGTCATAAAAAATAAAAAAGAAGTAAAGAAGAAATGTAAATTGAAAACAAAAAATGAGATGGTAGATTTTCATATAAAAACAATAATAATCACATTAAATGTGTACCAATAGAAAATAGAGTATGTCATATCAGATAAAAAGAAAAGATCCAGTATTTTCTACCTACAGAAAAATCAACTTTAGATATAAAGACAGAGGATAAAAGCAAAAGGATGCTGAAATTTTTTAAATGTATACACTAACCCAATGAAAGGCAGTAACTATTTCCTATCAGACAAAGCAGGTATCAGAGCTAGACATAGTTCTCAGAACAAAGTGAGCATTAGAACACTCCTCTTAGGAAGGGGATAAGTGCCAGAAAACCCATCACAAGTGGAAAGTCGTCCAGGGCACCTAAGCTGGGGACTGTCTCAGCTCAGCCTGGCTACTCAGCACGCTCAGAACACCTGCATCAGCCTACAGCTGGGCAAAATCATCCAACACAAAACTTACGACTTAATACAAGGCAGCGTGTTGTATATACATGGATGTTTTGTAGATGTGGTGAGAGCAAAAACACAACATTCAAAGGACACAGGAAACACACAAGGACCCCACGGAGCCCAGGCTCTTCATCTCCCGATCCCACAGAGGACTAGCTCTACCTCACTGCCTGGGCCCAATCCAGAGGAAAGTGGTGCAGCGCAAGCCTGGCCCGGGAAGAGATCCACATTCTACTGAACGTATGTCTGCACCACCTGGAGTTGAAAACTTGTAAGTCAGGGGAGGGACCATCTGTATACACAGTTGACCCTTGAGCAGTGTAGGGGTTTAAAGAACAAACCCACGCTCAGTCACGCATCCGTCTGTAAGTTCTGACTTCCCTAACATTTAACAGCAAAGAGACTAGTGTTGACCTTACCTATAACATAGCAGTCAATGGTAAGTCAATAGTAAGCTAGAGAAAAGAAAATGTTGTTAAGAAAATCATAAGGAAGGGAAAATGTATTTACTGTTTATTAAGAAGTGGGTCATCAGGGTGGGTGCTGTGGCTGATGCCTATAACCCAAGCACTCTGGAAGGCCCAAGCGGGTCAATTGCTTGAGATCAGGAGTTCAAGACAAGCTTGAGGAAAATCAGGACCCTGTCTCTAAAAATAGTCGGGCATTGTGGTGGGCGCCTGCAGTCCCAACTACTTGGGAAGCTGAGGCAAGAAGATCGGTTGAGCCCAAGAGTTCGAGGTTGCTGTGAGCAGGGCAACTGAGACTCTGTCTCAAAAAAATAAATAAATAAAAAGAATTGGGTCAGCATAAATATATTCATTGTCATCTTCAGGAATGGGAAGAGGAGGGCTGGTTATTCTATCTCAGGGATAGCAAAGGAGAAAGAGCTGGAGGAGGCAGAAGGGGAGGCAAAGAGGCAGGTGCTAACTTTTATTTTAAAAACTTGCAAGTAAGTGAACCTGTGCTGTTCAAACGTGTGATGTTCAAGGATCAATGGTAATAAGCAAGGGGTCAATTCCCTAAGAATATACAGTAACCCTAACTGTGTAACTTCTAGCAACAGAGCTTCCAAATATCTGAGGCAGAAACTGAAGGAATTGAAAGAAAAAAACAGACAAATCTGCCGTTAGTGTTAGGGACTCTGACATTGCTGTTTCGATAGAGGATAGAACACTGAGACCTGCAGTTGATAAGACATTGCTGTTTCAATAGAGGATAGAACACTGAGACCTGCAGTTGATAAGGGTGCAGGATACCCAAGCAAGGACACCAACGGACTGTATTTGATTGTCTTTCTAAGCGCACTCAACCAACAATAGCAAAATACCCTTTCTTTTCAAGTTTACCTGAAATATTCAAGAACATTGATTGCACTATGTATTGTGAGCCACAAAACAATCCTCACAAAATTAAAAAACATTCAATGCAAAATTCACCCTTAAACATGTATATCTTTTATTGTTAGTATTTGTATAATTAGGAAATACATATATACACACATATTTCAGAAAGAGTTAGGGAAATATGGAGCATAGCAGAGTAGAAGGGATGTTATTTGCCTTTGTCTTTTGATACTTTCTGGGGCTGTGGGTATGTGATTGATCAAGATTCCTCTCTCTTCAGCACAAGGAAGTTCACCTGGGTTCTCTACATCCACCCAGGAATGCTTTCTTTACCAAGAGAGTAGAATAAAAGTTATAGTCTTGAAAACTATGCATAAGGTTAAAATGTAAACTTTTCTCTGCTTTTATAATATCTGTCATGCCATTCACTGGCCCCATTTCTATCTTTCTCTGTGGCTGTTGTGTACCAATACACAGATTACTTTAGTTTTTAAACTGGCACTTGACACAAAATCCTCCTCTCTTACAGAAATGCAGTAAGCAGAAAATGGATCAATGCATAAGGCAGCCCAGAAAAAAAGGGCTGTTCCAGACAATCACAGTAGACAATATCATTGTTCATGGGACACTGGTTTAGAGAGCTAAGAAAGGTTTTGCATCAACAGAAAAGAAAAATTGATCTTCAACTAAATGCATCTTTGCTCCTACCTGTAAAAGTTCAAAGCAGAATCCAAAACAGATTGAAATCAATAAGTAAATTAAGAGGGTTTTACAACAAATCTTAAGAATATATTTAGAAATACATAAATGGCCAGCACTCAACAAGGTAAAATTACAATGTCTGTCATTGAATCAAAAATTACCAGGCACAAATCTTACAGAAAAATTAACTCTAACTGAATCACATACTTAAATGTAAAGTATAAATAAGGTGTATTAAGGAAAAAGCAAAAGAAAATATTCAGAACCTAGGGCCAAGTGATGTTTTCACCTTTAATGTCAAAAATCCATCAATAAAAGAAAAACCAATAGATTGGATGTTGTCAACTCTTTTAAAAAATCATTGTCAATGAGGCGTAAATAAGATAGAAAAATTAGCCACGGACTGGGGTAAAACATTTGCAAATCACATTTTCAACAACAACAACATTGTATCTAACAGAAATATACAAAGAACCACTAAAAGTCAACACTAACTATAAACATATATATATGTCAACACTTTACATATATATATGAAAAATACATAACTAAAAATTAAACAAAAGACATAAACAGATATTTATCCAGAATATGTTAAAGGATCCCAAGGGACACAGTCCAAGATACATCATATTCTAGTACAGAAATCAAACTTCAACAAAATTGAAAGAATTGCAATCATACCCTATATCTTTTCAGACCACAGGCAATGATGGTGGAACTCAACTGCAACAAAAATTTTCATCCCTTTGTCAGATTCAGAACATGCAAATATCTTTCCCCATTCTGAAAATTTTCTTTTTGCTTTTTACTTTTTTTTTATTGTTAAATCATAGCTGAGTATACATTAGTGCAATTAAGGGGTACAATGTGCTGGTTTCATATATAATCTAAAACAGTTTCATCAAACTTTTTGACATAGCCATCATGTCGTTTTCTTAGTTATTGTATGAAGACATTTGTATTCTGCATTTAGTGAGTTTTGCCTGAACCAGTCTAAGATGCACCATAGGTGTGGCCCCACCATTTACCTTCCCTCCACCCATCCTCTCCATCCCCTCCCTTTCCACTTTCCCCCTATTTTTATGCTATAATTGAGTTATAGAATTCATATGTAAGCTTTAAATTAGCTTCATAGTTTGCTTTACTTCTTGTGTAATTAGCTGTGCAGAAGCCTTTCGGTGTAATTAAGTTGCATTTGTTAATTTTCCACTGTTGTTATGATAGCCCCTGAAGTATTTGTCATAAAATCTTTCCCCAGTCCAACACTATCAAGAGTGTCCCCCACACTTTCTTCTAAGATTTTTATAATTTCATATCCTATATTTAAATCTTTTACCCAATTTTTGTAAGAGATTAACAATGTGGGTCCAGTTTCAGCCTTTTGCATGTGATTATCCAGTTCTCCCAGCACCATTTGTTGAATAGGGATTCCTTTCCCCGCTGTATGCTTTTGTTTGGTTTGTCAAAGATCAGATGGCAACTAGAGACTGTAATCATCTCTTGATTTTCTATTCTGTTCCTTATGTCTCTGCCTGTATTTTTGTGCCAATATCATACTGTTTTGATTACTATGGACTTGTAATATAGTCTGAAGTCCAGTAGGGTGATGCTTCCAACTTTGCTTTTATCATCAAGAATTGTCTTGGCTATATGGAATTCTTTCTGGTTCTATACAAAACGAAGAACTATTTTTTTCCAGTTCTTCAAAGTATGATGTTGGTATTTTAATGGGAATTGCATTGAATCTGTAGATTTCTTTGGGTAACATAGAGATTTTAACAATGTTGATTCTTCCCAGCCAAGAGCATGGTATTTTCTCTCACTTGTTAATGTCTTCTGCTATTTCTTTTCTTAGAGTTTCATAATCCTCTTTGTAGAGGTCCTGCAGCGCTTTTGTTAAGCATATTCCTGGAATTGCATTTTCTTTGAAGCTACTGTAAAGGGAGTTGAGTCTTTGCTTAGCTTCTGGGGTTGGCTTTTATTGACATATACAAAAGCTACTGATTTGTGGACCTTGATTTTTTTATCCTGAGACATTATTGTATTTTTTGATTACTTCCTGGAGTCTTGTGCTGGAGTCTCTGAGTTTCTCTAAGTATAAGATAGTATCATTGGCAAAGAGCAATAGTTTGGCCTCCTCTGCCCCCATTTGGATGCCCTTTATATTCTGCCCTTGCCTGATTGCATTGAAAAACTTGATAACTAAGTTCTATAGAGAACTCAAATTTATCAACAAAAGCAGAGCAAACAATCCCATCTACACTGAGCAGGAGACATGAACAGAACCTTCTCTGAGGAAGACTGACAAATGGCTAATGAACATATGGAAAAATGCTCATTGTCCCTAATCATCATGCAAATCAAAACCACCTTGAGATATCACCTAACCCCAGAAAGATTAGCCTACATCATGAAGTCCCAAAGTTGCTGATGCTGGCATGCATGTGGAGAGAGTGGAATACCTTTACACTGTTGGTGAGACTGTAAACTCATACAGCCTCTTTGGAAAGAAGTAAACCTCAAAGAACTCAAATTAGACCTCCCATTTGACCTAACAATCCTACTATTAGGCATCTACCAGATGAAAAAAATCATTTTATCATGAAGGCTTTTGCACTAGATTGTTTATTGCAGTTCACTTTACAGTTGCCAAGATGTAAAAATAACTTATATGCACATCAACTCAGGAATGGATTGACAAATTGTGGTCTATGTATGCCATGGAATACTATATAGCCACAAAAAAGCAGTGACTTTACATCTTTTGTATTGCCCTGGATGGAGTGAAACACATTCTTCTTAGTAAAGTATCACAAGAATGGAAACGCAAGTATCCAATATACTCAACGCTAATATGAAGCCAGTAGATGATATAATTCACATCCATGTAGGAATAAAACTCAGTTCAATTCAAGTTTGAGGGAAGGGGAGTGAGGGAGAGAGGAAAGGGGAGTAGGGCTTAGTGAGCTCCAACTTAATGGCACAGTGTAGGAGTGTATGACACACCTTTGGGGCTCAGGACACAACTACCAGTTGGACTCTACCTAACAAATTCAAGTATTGTGACCTGGTTGTTTGTACCCTCACATTAACCTGAAATTCAAAAAAAAAAAAATTTCATCCCCAAACCAAGGCATGGAAACCAACCAACCTTATGCTGAATGACAGTTGGGTCAAAAAGGAGACAAAGGAGGAAATTATTAAATTCCTGGAACATAACAACAGTGAAGCCATAAGCTACCAAAACCTGTGGGATACTGCAAATGCAGTCCTAAGAGGGAACTTTATCCCAGGACATGCCCACATCTGAAAAACAGAAAAATGTCCAAAATATGTTAAAGTAAATTCTTGGTGCAGCAGAAAAATAATACTTGCTATAATCATTTAAGAACTGTGAAGGCACAGAGAGTTCTCCTCTATGCAAGCTAAGAAGTTAACCTACCACAGTTTCAGAGATGTGACACATGGGAAAAGTCAGGACATTAGCAAAAACACAAGTATAGGGGGAAAATTAACAAAGCTCATCAAGATGAGTACCAGCTAGAACTATGAGATCAGCCTTGAATAAAAGTGGCTTTGTTCTAAGAACTCTTAGATAGCTTGATTTTCAGAGTAAAATGAGTGTGTAATTCTAAAACTCCCTTTTGGATTACAGATTTGAGACAAGGAAATCCTAAATAAAGAGAATAAGAGGAAGTAGATTTCTAGTTTTTGTTGGGGTGGTCCTTTTTTTCTTCTGGTGGGGAAGAGGGGATTCAGAAAAATGGAGGTCTAGAATTTACCCTGCAAGATCAGAATGGACTTAAAATTGGAGCTATCGGTCTACATTTCATGATATGTGAATTTAGATGTATGGTAGAAAGACACGTTAGATAAGAAATCAGATTAGATAGACCGATAGATACAGAGATATATGTAGAAAATTCACATAAACACACACACCTGTAGCCCAGACCTAGAACCAGTGGTAACTTAGCAGCAATAAGGCCACCCAAGCCCTCCCTTTTGGCGTGTAAATGGCTTTCTTTCCTAAAAGGAATCAACGTTCCTCAAATAGTTGGTTGATTGAAGTATTGAGGTAGAAGAAACAGAAGATCTTTCAACATCTTGTTGTACAAAGCATTAAAGAAATCCTAAAGAATCCCGGAGGTGTTCCCCAAAGACCAAAAGTCTAGTCTGAAGGGGTTCCCTCTGCGTAGCTCAGGGAAATATGAAAGTAAGATAGTGTCCTATTGAATATAATAGGTAGAACATACAGGTAAAATGAAATATAAACCCAGCAGATCATACTAATGCAAAACATGAAAGAGTGAAGGAAGTCATCCAATAGCGGAATGATGGATTCAGAAAAATCATCAGTGAAGCCTCCAAATAGTGGGTACAATTCTGAACACAAATGAGACAATGTACCTCATCTCAAGCTACCTTTCCACAGATTATTTGTTAATTGAGATAGGAAACTGGCCATTCTGTATTTACACCACCTTAGCTAAGAAATCAAAGCTGCTGTCCCCGCTGACAAGGGAGAAGAGTGTCATGCACCTGACGGGAGGTGATTAGAGGACTTTAGTGCGGCCGTTTCCTGCCAAAAAATGCTTCCCCTCTCTCTGAAGCTTAGGGAATTTCAGATAAATATAAAATGATGCATAGCCCACAAAATAATTATCTATAATCCTCAAAAATGACAAAGACACTGAAAGTTCAGGACTTTTTTTGATTAAAAGAAACTAAAAAGACTCGACCTGTCAGAACCTGGGCTTAGCGTTGTGGGTGAGGGTTTTGGACATGGCTACAAAGGGCATAACTGAGACAAATAATGAAACCTGTGCCAGTGCCAGATTTCTTTGTTTCGATAGTGGTGATGTGGTTACAAGGAATAATGTCCTGGTTCTTAGAAAATACACACTAAGGAATTCCAGTAATGAGGAGATGATATATCCACCTTGCTCTCAAATAGCAAGTATCAATGTGCACATTTGCACCTGTACGCAGTCATGTGCCTGGGTACTTCTGTGTGCACGGAGAGACGGAGGGGGAGAAAAAGAAACCAAACGAGGAACTCTGAATCTGGGTGTGTTGTAAGCCAACAGCCCCCCAAAAGACCCTAGTCCAACTCTCAGCCTGTCTCAGCCTCGATCCCCAGCAGCCCCCCCCCCCACTTGGGCTAATTCCGGGAACAGGTTTCTGACAAGGAAGTTCTCTGAGTTCCCTGACCCCCCTGGCTGGGTTGAAACAATGGTGGAAACTCACTTAAGCAGAGTTTTCCAGGTCCTGGGCTTTCCAAGTTGTCCCCATGGTTACTGAGTTACCCCCCTGAGCCACCATGCAGCTACCCCCTGAGCCAACTACCTGACTGTAACTCTGCCCTGTAACCAGCCACGTTTCGCTTTTGTACATGCTTGCTTTGCCACATCAGCACAAAAAGGGTATAAAAGGCTGCCTGCATTTCTCTTGGGGGCCATTTTGCCCTATGGGGCACCTGTGCAGATGTAATCACCTGATTTGAGCCTTGCCCTTTGAGGCAGCGGTCTGCCTGTGCAGGTGTAAATAAATCATCACCATGTGATTTGAGCCTAAAGTGGGGTCTGTGTATTCTTATGGGTGGCGTGAGTTACAACAGGTTATGTAATTTCCTTGTGTGATTATTGTAAGTTTTTTTAATTGTAAGTTTTTGATGCATTTGAAATTATAGCAGAGTAAAGAGCTCCAAGAACATTTCTGAAATGAAAGTTAAATGCCAGAAGAAATAGCTAAACCCAACCACCTGTAAGTACAAGTCTCAATGTTTTTAACTATTCTACACTATGTCTCCCAATTTCTCATGATTTCTTTTTTTTTCTCAGACTCCTTTAAATAATCTATAAAAGTTCAACTTTATGGAGTACAAACGTCAATGAATGCAGTAGAATGCCCAGTGGTTACTTAATGGATCAATGAGTATCTCCACAGGCAGACATAAAAATCATTGAATGCCAGATATATCATATGAAACATTAAGAAACCAGTCACTATCATCTTTGAGATTATCTTTCTATTAGATAGCCTATTCAGAATATTTTCTAACTTCTCTGGGCATACATTTGCATGAATACAATAATTTAAATGTGCCATTTTTGGAAAATTAAACTGCCATATGTATAGGTTCCTTTTCCAAAAAAACAGCTAAGAGTGTTCCTAACTTTGGTTTGCCTTCCACATTAGTTGTTTATTCAAAATCAATGAGCAATGTCTCATGCAGGTGTTGACTTACACTCTATCT
Organism: Arctocebus calabarensis; assembly: GCA_963573935.1. Taxonomy (NCBI): domain Eukaryota; kingdom Metazoa; phylum Chordata; class Mammalia; order Primates; family Lorisidae; genus Arctocebus; species Arctocebus calabarensis. Next base: position 3,435 of record CAUYON010194807.1, on the reverse strand, counting down.
TTAACTCACTGTCTTGAGTCTCTTTTTATCCCTTCACATTCTAAATTTCTTTCTATTTATGATACAAAGTAAAATAAAGCCCATTAAATCATGTATTTACATGAAATCAGAGCATTTGTTCAGACACAGCATGTGGTCTGAAGAGAAAGATATTCAAACACACATCCATTTTTTCTGATTGCAGAGGCAATTTCTTTGATCAAGCCTGGAAGGCTGCTGAAAGCCAGAATACTCAGAATATAAAATGAAATCTCTCCCTTAAGCCTCTGCCTCTAGAGCAGGGGACTGGAGCTCCATCATTGCTCTGCAGCCCAAACATCCAGCACATCTCTGAACAGGTGAGCGTGGAGCTCTGACTGCCAGTGGGCCGGATATGTGGATCTTCCCTGCCTGTGCAAAGGTGAGCAGTGAGAATCCTTCTGCTTCTTGACCTCCAAAGACCTCCCGGCACCCTGGGCCAGGGTGTGATATGTAAGTTGGAAGTGAAAATTTCCTGCCCAAAACTCCATGGAAAGAAAAGTGGGGCCTTACTTAAACATCTCTGAAGCTCAGCCCTATCTGAGCAGCTCAAAGAGGTGAAAGATTGAAATAACCAGTTTGAAATTATTAAGAATTATCTAATAAAGTAAAATTCACTGAAAGCAGAACAAGGCGCATAAAGAAGTGCTCAGAGCAGAGGCCTGACACTGGGGCTGCTCACTCTGCAGGGATCTTCAGAGTATTATCCACGTGTCCAGGGGAGTCGTGGGTGTTTGGAGCAGAGGCCTGTCGTTGGGTCTGGTCATTCTACAGAGATCATCCGAGTGTTAGCCACATGTCCAGGTGGGAGGCTGCCAGATGGCCTCTGGCACAGACCCCCCCACACTCTGAATTTCTGAGAAATGCTAGTATTTATATGTGCCTGTATCTGCAGTTAGAAATTAAATAGATAAATTCAAGACATAAGAAGAAACCTACACTCTCCAAACTTAAATTAGTGAAACAATGACACAAAAGTCAGTTTCCCATACGTTAAATGTCCCTTAGACTGTTTGTGTTTGGAAACAAATCGTAGAACGTAAGGATTTCTACCTGAGTAACTGCTGCACTATCTCCTACTAAAAAAAGCTCATTAGACTCTGATATGAAGTCTGATCCAAGAGTTTGATGCATGGGGAAAATTTAAGAAACCATAAAATTTCCCATATATACACACATATATACATATATATTTTTTCTTTCTTTTTTTTTTTTTGAGACAGATTCTCCCTCTGTCACTCTGGATAGACAGCTATGGCTTCATAGCTCACAAAAGTCTCAAACTGTTGAGATCAGGCGATTTTCTTGTTTCAGCCTCCCCAGTAGCTGAGAGGCGTCCGACACAACGCCTGGCTATTTCTAGAAAGGAGGTTTTGCTCATGCTGAGGCTGTTCTCAAAACTCCTGAACTCGAGCAATCCACCCACCTTGGTCTACCAGAGTGCTAGGATTACAGGTGTGAGCCACCATGGTGTGCCTGATTTTCCCATATATTAATACTTAAAATAGATAAATTTATAATGATTAGTAAAAAATTAACTTAGTTTAATTATTCAAATAGCTTTAAGATTTTATTTTCTTGTCTTAAACTTAAATATATCAATTGTGTGATTTATATAACATAGATTTATTTGACCCCCGCTTTGTGTCAGAATCATATAGTACAGTGGCAATATAAAAGGAAGAAAAAAGCATAGTTTTTGCCCGTTAGGTACTTGCATGATTTCACATAAATTAGAAATGAAAAGCGTTACAATATAGTATGCCACAGTTAATAATAGAAATTCCACTTAGGATTCTTTTATTCAGTGAAAATGTCATATACTTTAAAAATAAAAGAAAGTATGTGCTACTGTACTCAAATAAAAATTGCATAAAAGAGTCTCAATCATAAATAGATTGAAAAGGGCCACTGATGTGTCAGATTTCCTTGTTGCATGGATAAAATTCTCGTCTACACATGAAGCTGGGGTTTTGTCTTTAACTTGGCCAACATAAGTAACCTCCTACTTATCACAAATTAAATATCCATCCATTCCTTGTGGTTTTTGTTTTAATATTACTGTGCATAATGCAAGGGTACTTGTCAAAACTATTAAGAATAGAATATAAATTTCTTAACACAACAAATAAGCAAGTGAGGTGAAGGATATATTAACCAGTTTGATGTAAGCATTCCAAATTGTACCTAAAATCAGCACATTGTGCCCAATAAATGCATTAATGTGCACAGCTATGATTTAATTACAAAATCATATTCTTTGAATTAGCAAAGATAAAGTGTTGATTTATCCCTCTGGTACAGAACTAACAGGAAGAATAATACAGTGTGACCATGAAGTAAGGATATCCAAACTTTGTGTTGGAGATTCAATTGAACAAAATAAGTTTTCATTGAGGGGTCAAAAAATATATTTTCTTCCCAACTTCCTGGACCCCACACTCTTCCTGGTTTTCCTCCCAACATGCTGTTCCCTCTGAATCCTTGCTACATTCTTCCTTTTCTGATCTCTAGATTTTAGCCTTCTCCAGGTGTTGTTCTTCAGAACTCTTCTCTCCTCTACTGACATTCATGTCTTCATGGCCTCCCGGTCTTCTACAGCTTTAAATGCCATCAGACATTCTGGGATCTATGCCTCCATCAATGACCCTGTCTTTGATCTTATTCATCCAGACACCTGCACAATAATTCCATTTGGAGGCTGCATATTATCTTTGCACTTCTCTCCTTCCTCCAACACAAATGAACACAAAAAACCACACTATTTATTAACTTCCTTCTTTCACGGAGCAAACAGATTACAACAAGCCAAGCCATTCCTAGAATCTTAGTCAGTTTATCAGCTTGCATTTACCTAAAAAGTTTGCACTTTAAAAAATTCGAACTTTCAAACACTCATGCATGTTATTCCAGTCGCCAGACTTAGGCTTGTAGTGGAAAAATTGATGTTCAGGTGCTACGTTAACAGCATTTCAGACTCAAGCGAAAACAGCTGAGCTCTGCCTTCCAGGACATCTGTCTTCACCTCCCTGTCCAAGAAACACTTTCTGTAAGCCAGACTTGTATTTTCAATTTCTGTAAAGACCAAACATTGCTGCATTCATGTTCTCTCTCTCTCTCTCTCTCTCTCTCTCTCTCTCTCTCTCTCTCTCTCTCTCTCTCTCTCTCTCCCCTACACACACACCCCTCTCTCTGTCTCTCAGAGTACTCCTATCTCTCTCCTGGACATTCTCATTTAATTATTTCAGTTAATTTTAATGTCTACTAGCTGACGACTTCAGAAATTTTAAGGAAAAAAAAATCACCCACATGATAAAAAAAAGTCAGAAATGTGAGTGGTTTTATGTACAAAAATGTTGTATAAAGTATCTCTATTTGAGGCCAGCTCACACCTGTAACCCTCACACTTTAGGAGAC